>BTHU01000009.1:47923605-48138605 GCA_036184795.1 Tokudaia tokunoshimensis | reverse complement strand
TCCAATGCCCTCCTGGGACTCTGTGGGCACTGAACACACATGGTGCACAGACATACATATGGGCAAAATATCCATACACACAAAAAAAAATGCATACACACACACACAAAATGTCTTTAAAGTTTCTGCACCACAGCAATATATTTTTTTTTCTGGTCAACAATTCTCATCAGTGAGCTTAAAACATTATATAAACCATGTTGTAAACACATGTAATGTCTATGGTTTATTGTTCTACTTATAAAGTAAAAAAGTGAAAATTTAGTATGATTCTACAAGAATCTTCATAATAGTAAACGAATTCTGTCTTAGAATTGAAGCAGGAAGCTACATTGCCTCTAAGAAAACAATCATGTTGCCCTTTGATGCTGTGCAGGTGGGCACTGATTTCTCTTCAGTAGCTATTGGAGGCCTGGGTACTTGGTAAAGCCACCTTCACATACAGCTATCTGGGATCTTCTAAATGGCTTGCTCTGTTCTCACTCTTGCGGCTGCTTCTCTTATACACCTGTGTTTAAAGATCGCTCCTTCTCATCAAGCTTCATAAACCACCTCTGCTATGCTTCCTGTTCTCCTTCTGTAGCTTCCTCACCATCCTCCTCCTTCAAAGAATCAAAGAGGCTTAGGCTTCATGTCTGCACCAGACTTTGCCCCCAAGAGAGCATTGTGGCTGGTTTGATCTTCTGTGCATACTGTTCGTGCTTTTGCTGAAACAACAAAAAGACTATTTCATGTTCTCAGTCATATGGAACATTTATAAGGTTCTGTATGTTCACTGCTGGAAGGTCAGTGTCTTTCCATTATTCCCCACTTCAAGGCACCTGCCCCCGAGCTGCATATGTCCCAGGGGCCTTGGTCCCAGCCCATGTTTGCTCTTTGGTTGGTGGCTCAGTCCAGGGGTCCAGGTTAGTCAACTCTGTTGGTCTTCCTGTGGAGTTCCTGTCCCCTTCAGGACCTTTAATTCTTCTCCCCAACTCTTCCTTAAAAGTCCCTAACTTCCGTCCTATGCTTGGCTGTGGGTATCTGAATTCATTTCAGTCAGCTGCTGAGTGGACCCTCTCAGAGGACAGTTATGCTAGGCTCCTGTCTGCAAACATAACAGAGTATCATTGATAGTGTCAGGGATTGATACTTGCCCATAAGATGGGTCTCAAATTGGGCTGGTTATTGCTTGACCATTCACTCAGTCTCTGTCCCATCTTTGTTCCTGCATTTCTTTTAGATAGAGCAAATTTTGGGTACAAAGTTTTGTGAGTAAGTTGGTGTCCTTATCCCTCCACTGGGGGTCCTGTCTGGATACAAGGGGTGGCCTCTTCATGTTCCATGTCCCCACTGTTAGGCATCTCAGCTAAGGTCACCCGCATTGACTCCTGGGAGCATTTCCCCAGCCCATGTCTCTGGGATTTCTTAGAGATTCCCCCCCACCCACTCCCACTCTCAGCAGCTGCAGATTCCCATTCATTCTCCTGGCCCTCCAGCCCTCTCTCCTGTCTCTCCCCACACCTGATCCTGACCCCCTATTCTCCTCCCCATCCCCTCTCCCATCCAGTTCTCTCCTTTATCTGCTTCCCATGACTATTTTATTCCCCCTTGTAAGCGAGATTCAAGCATCCTTGCTTGGACCTTCCATCTTGTAGTTAGACTCCCAACAAATCAAATAACCCAATTTTAAAAGTGGGATATAGAGCTAAACAGAAAATTCTCAACAGTAGAATCTCAAGTGACAGAGACTCACTTAAAAAAGAAAAATTCAGCATCCTTAGTCATCAGGGAAATGCAAATCAAAAAGACCCTGAGATTCCACCTTACAACAATCAGAATGACTAAGATCAAAAATGTAATCAACAGCACATGCTGGTGAGGATATGGAGACAGGAAACACTTCTCCATTGCTGGGGGATTGCAAACTTGTACAACTACTCCAGAAATCAATCTGGTGGTTTTTCAGAAAATTGGACATAGTTCTACTAGAAGAACCAGCTATACCACTCCTGGGCATATACTCAAAAGATGAACCTAAGGACACACGCTCCACTGTGTTCATAGCAGCTTTATTCATAATAGCCACAAACGGGAAGCAACTCAGATGTCCCTCCATCGAAGAATGGATACAGAAAATGTAGTCATGTAGACAATGAAATGTTATTCAACTATTAAAAACAAGGACATCATGAATTTTGCAGGCAAATGGGTGGAACTAGAAAACATCATCCTAAGTGAGGTAGCCCAGACCCAAAAGGACATGCATGTATGTACTCACTGATAAGTGGTTATTGGTCATAAAGTAAAGAATATCCATGATACATTCCACAGACCCAAAGAAATTAAACAAGAAGGAAGGCTTTTAGCCTGTCTTATCTTTTAACATTCCTTCCTCACTAAGTAACACCACTCTGGTTTTGATTTAAAGTGAGAAATACACATTTATTCCTTTCACTTGGATTTGTAGAAGACACTGAAGAATTATCAATTGACTTAACTTTCTTCCTTCCCAGTCTTTGCTTCTCAGATTTTTGAATAAGGCCAAGTGTAGACATTGGCCCAATTTCAATTGCTTCTTAGGGAATAATGTGACCGAAAGGAAAAGAAGAGAGTAGGGGAAGTGTCATTCAGTACAGCTGTTGGCACACAAAATATTCTTCTGTTCTGTTTGCTGTCTAATATGGGCATAGCTCATGGCATTCTGAGACAATTCCAATAGTGATATCAAATATTGCTGATCACAAACCGTCACAACAGGTAGAGTAGTAATAAAAAGTTTGAAATAGAATTACCAAGATGTGGCACAGAGACCCAAATGGAGCATCTCCTTTTGGAAACCTGAAACTAAACTTGCCTAACACTGAGCACTATAAACTTTGAGTTCATAAAGCAATAAAGACAAGAGCCATAAACTAGATATGTCTGTGTTGGTGACACATAAACTATTGTGTTTATTATTGACACTTCAAAAAGGCTGTTCTTAAACAAGAATAACATCCCTGGTGCAAAATAAAACAATGAGTTTCAGAGGAGTGTCAACTTGATGAAGCACTTTCACATGTTCTCATTAACTTCCTTTAAAGACTGCAAAGCAGCTGTGTGGTTTAAGTAACCCAAGAGTCTTCTCATCTCACTCAGGTAGATTACTGAACACAGATGGAATGGCATTTCCCTAAAGGCTTAGGGTATTCATTGTCTCCTCTGCATTGTTTTGCTGAAACAGAAGGTCCTATTCACTTAGCCCAAAGGCTATGGGAAGATAATTAGCACAGATTTGTCATCAATAAATTTCTGTCCTACTCAGGACATCTGGAGCTTTTTTTTTTTTTAATCTGAAGCTTACAATACTGGGAAGTGCATATGTAGCTCTTTATAGAAGAAATATATTCACAGTGAAATTGCAGAATGATGTTGATCTATTATTGCCTGAACAGAAATCGTTCACTCCTCACTCCTGCCTGCTAAGTTAAAAGACATCACTCAACTAGAACGAAATAGACTTTTGCATTAGAGTCCCAGGAAGCTAATTTTAAAGGAACACAAAGAATGCAATTTTCTATTGACGTTAATAATGTCTATGTGATTGTTCTGTGTGTATTAAGAGATGTCAGCAGCATTATAAAGAAATGAAATACCTTATCAGGAAAATGTATTCAATATGTCTTTCCCAGTGAAGCAATATGCATATATCTGAAGAAGAAAGATACATATTGTTTTCCTTTATAAGGTAACATATAGCCAAAATTGCAGACAGTTCTGATTTTATAAAGTATGTTCATTTATATTATTTCACCTAAATAAATAAATGAGTTGTAAGCAAGTCAGACATAGATTTTAATCTTTAGGGAAGAGGAAACCAATGCTCAGAAAATACAAATGATTTACTTAGTTAATGAACTAACTAACAGAGTCATGGTAAACTATGACTCTCACCTATAATTGAGTCAGAGTCAGCACCTGTAATTGGCTGCATTTTTAGAAACATGGCAAACTAAATGTGATTTGATGGAGGAAAAGCTTCTAAAATGGTTCCCTTTTTTAAGAAATTTAAGAAAATTAAAAAGTAATTGCTTGGAATTTAAAGACATGTACACATACCCATAAACAGATGCATATACACATAATTTAAAACTTTTTGAAATTCTTTTAGAAGAGAGAAATGGGTCAACAACCAAACACTATAGGAAATACTCAATAGAAGATTATATACAGAGGAGAAATAAAGATAGACTTGCCATGGGAAAGAATATATTTCTATTAGTAAAGGAGATTCTATTAGTAAAGGAGAATTATAAAGAAACACAATACATTCAACACAGTAAACCTAAAAAATGATAATAACAACAATCTAACCAATCAGAAAAAGAACCAACAAATACAGAGATCATTAAACATCTATTAAAATCTTAAGTGTACATGGCTTCAACTTATCAGTAAAGAGACACACACTGGGTGTCTGGATTTAAAAAAAAAAATTACTAGATCCAATTGTCTGTTGTTACCAAGAAACACAACTCATAAAGACATCCACAGACTAAAAAGATTGAAGTCCAATATGACCTACCAAAATTAAATCAAAAGGTCAGAAAGAACTTAAGTCCAAAATAATCTATGATATTGAACTGGAATGTCTCTCAACAGAGAAAAACATGTTGCACTAAAAGGAGTCACTCCCTGGTTCCACAAACTTGTAAAGAAGAGGTAACACCAATATTCCTCAGACAATGTCAGGAAAAAAGAAAGGTGAATAAAATTCACAAGCTAATCCTATGAAGCCAGCATTAACCTGATACTAAAGCTGGAGGCAGGGAATGAAGAGATGGCTCACTGGTTGAAAGCACTTGCTGCTCAATCAAGAGGACCAGAGTTGGGTACCAGCATCTATGTCAACAGCCCACAAATGCCTGTAACTCAATCCTCAAGGAATTTGAAGCCCCTTTCTGGCCTCCATGAACATGTACAGCTCTAATAAAAATTCTTGAAACTGTTTAAGAATGTTTAAGAGGATTATATACCATAACCAATATTATTTTACTCTAGAGATGCAGGATTGATACAACATACATAAATGAATAAGTGTAAGGCCCTGCCTGAGAGGACAGTTACTAGTGAGTATGTATGGTAAGAGGAACCTTTCTACTCTGCTTGTGGTGATGAACACTGCTTAGCTACCATGGAAATCAGTGTGAAAATTCATCAAAAAATAAATAAATAAAAATAAGAATTTCAGATGATCTACTGATTCCATGCCTCCAAATATATCTGAAAGATTATAAATTTGCATATCACAGAAACATTTTCACATTTATATTTATTGCTACACTGTTGACAGTAACTGGTTAAACTGTGGAGCCAGCTTAGCTATCCATCAACATAAGGCTCCCTTGACCCACAACTAGAAGGGAAGTTTCACATGTTTGACAGTTGGGTTTTTGTTAGTCTGTCTCTTGAGGGGAACATTATCATCTAAGTCATGTATGTCCATTTAAATGACATATATACATATGAATGTGAGGGTTTGAGCCTTGAAAAGTTAAATAAGATCAACAAAGCCTTAGCCCCATTAATAAGAGAGAGAGAGAAAGAGAGAGAGAGAGAGAGAGAGAGAGAGAGAGAGAGAGATCCAAATTACCAGTATTAGACATGAATTGGGAAACATTACAACAAAGAAATTCAGAATATTATAAAGGGATACTTTAAAGATGTGCACTCCATTAAGTTAAAAAAAATCTAAAAAGAATTGTTTACATCTAGGTTGGCATAAATCATCAAATTTAAACCAAGAAAGGATCAACAACTTCAACCAACTCATCAAAAAAAAAAAAAAGGTCTGATTGGATTCACAGCAGAATTCTATCAGACTTTAAAAAAGAATCGAAAATCAATGCTTCTTAAGTTAAAAAGAAAAAGAGAAAGAAAGAAAGAAAAGAGAAAGAGGCAGAGCATATCCAAACTCCTTTTATGAAGCCAGCATTTCTCTAATTTTCAAACCAAGTAAAGACACAAGCAAAGAAAGAAAATTACAGGCCAGTATCCCATGAAGATGTAAAGAATCTCAGCCATTTACTTTTAAAGTCCCCATCTGTGTGTTGGTACCAATGTTGAGGAAACCGTTCTTGAACATGCAGTGGGGACTCACATTCTCCACTTGGATCCTGTTTCCCTGCTTTGCCATACCCTAACCTTTCAAATAATGAAATATGAATAATCCTATTACTGCTTACATAACTCTACTTGAAAAAAAAGTTAATTCTATAGCAAATCAAAATAATGAAATTTAACTTTTTATTTCTCATGCAAAAACTTTTCAGCAGATACATTTCAGCTACTACTGGGTAATATAGGAAATTATGATAATTTTTGGACACTTGAAGCAAGAAACCCGATCATGTTTTAAGTGAGTAAATTCACTTAATTGGTACAACAACCTTAATGAGCAGAAATTTTTATTAATCATATTATATGGATAAAAAGCTGAGACGTACAAAAAAAATTAAGAACTTGCCCAAGACAAAGATATTGGTAGATAGAGATGAGCTAGAACCTGCATTAGAGTCCATGCCCTGAATCACTAAGCCAGTAAGACACTAGACAGGAAACTATTAATTGAATCTGGTACTTTAAAGGGCATATTAATCACAGGGATGAATATAGGTTCTTATTTAATTGTGCTGACGTATAAACCGAGCAAAACTGGCTCATTAGTGTGTTAGCAAACAGTGATTAATCTGGCAGTCGCTGAGTGTTCTTCCGTGGTCTAAGAAATACACGAAAGCACCTAGGAGGCTGTAAATTGGTGAAGGGCGCTAAGATACCCTCTAGGAGAGGGAGCTGACCGGCCGGGAGAATGGCGGACCCATAAGTAAGGGACTCTGCTTCCCACCCGGAAGAGGACTACAATGGAACGGACCAACCACCCTCACCCGGAGGACTTTGAAGGAGACTGGACATCGTGCCTTGGCAGCAGGTACGTTCCAAGCTCTTCCTGGGAGATTCGAATTTCCATGGATTCTTTTCCTGACACTGCCTGGAAGTGTGCTAGATTCCTACAGTTTTATCCTATCCACTCCTCTCACGCCGGAGTCCCTCGCCCTCACCCTTGCGCGTGTGTTTGGCCCCCGAGATCCCTGGGATGCTATGGTGGGTCTTAGCCTCAGAGTCTGAGAGCAAGGCCTTGGAAAGGACAGAAGAAAGAAGAGGGAGCTACCTGAGCCCCACTTCTGGCATCTACGAGTACTGGCCAGGGCCCAACTGAGTGAGGCTGGAGAGAAGGCCAAGTCCTGGGATGCCCAAGTTAACAGCCACAGAGCTGAAGAAGGAAATGGAACTATCTCTTGCCAGTGGACTTGGTGGAGACTGAGCTTTGAAAGTCATTATCGGTCTCTGCTAAGTAGAGAACTCAGTAAGCACTGAATCACTAACTTGTCACCGAGTTTCTCTAGGCAAAACCAAATTCACTGAAAGAATCTGGACCTAGGAAATTGGTAGAAGAGGGCAATTAAGACATCTAGAAATGACTAGCAGGTGGTATGCACGCCTTTAATACCAGCATTCAGGAGGCAGAGGCAGGAGGATCTCTGAGTTTTAGACCAACCTGTTATACAGAATGAATTCCAAGATAGCCAGAGATACACAGAGATAACGTGCCTCGAAAAACATCTAGAAAAGATTGCGACCCATAGATAGCAAGAAATAGAACACAGAATATTAATGTTAAACTTCTGTGATGGGGACTCCTGTCCAGTCCTCCACTGCCTAACCCTCCAACACACACACACACACACACACACACACACACACACAGGCTTTAGTTACAAGGGGGTGTGTGTGTGTGTGTGTGTGTGCGCGTGCAAGAAAAAAATTGGAGAAGATCCGGACTCAAAATGCATTTGGTTCAGGAATCTGTTCTAAGAACTAGTTTTTAAAAAATATTTAAAACATTAGGAACTAAAAGGAAAAAAAGAGAGAGATTTTTAAATACTTCAGATTGTCCTCTAGTTTAAGTAACATATCAGTGATTTTTTAAGCTTTGTTCAACAAAGAATGAAACTGTTTATTATTGAGGGTATCTGTTGTAATTATTTTTCTAAAATAAAATCTTTTTTTCATAAAGAACAAGTTTTTACTAAGGAATTTTAAATATAATTTTACTGATATGCAATACAGAATAGATAATGTTCCACTAAACTGGAATTACATAACCAAAATTCAGATTTCAAAACCATTAAAAACTGCTACTATCAAGTAACATAAAAATAAGAAAGGGGAATTTTTTTTGATGGAATAACGTCAGGCAATATCCAGTTTGACAAGAATATGATCACAAAAAAAGTATTTTGAATATCATTTATTTTGAACTAGTTCACATCCAATACGTGGGCTTGTGGTCTTTTCCTAAATCTAGAATGGCTGAGTTTCAAAACTGTATTTCACCACCTTTTTCTTTTATGTGAGAAAAATCTAATGCCAAGTATTTCATACTTTGATATTGTATTAATCTTGATTCTAGTAAGATGCCTTCCCACTTCCATATTTAAATTCTGGCTACGTTCAGCTTCCCCATCCTGTGTGGATGATTTCCCCTGTGGGATTATAAAGCATTTTTATGAATGGTTCCATAGAGTTAAAACTGAAGCTTTGTCTTTATTTCAGCAGTTACTAAAAATTAATCATATCCACCCAAAAGCTTTATGTGTATGCTTTTATGTATCCCAAAAGCACACAAATAAAGGAATATTTTTTGTGAGTACTTTATTTTCTATGTATCATTTATTTATTAAACAAAATACAAAACAGAAGCAAGCTAGCAGAATATTTGTGGGATAACACTTAAGCATGTTTAGCATATAAGTGAGAATGCATACCTTTAAAAGTTATACCTCAAACTGAATAATATATCAGATCTTAAATCCAGTCATGCTGAAAGGCAAAGACAGCATAATAATTATGATATAATAATATATTAATTATATTCATATTATGTAATTGCAATAATAGATGATAAAATCTAATAATGCAGTCGTTTAGATTTTATTAAATATTATAAGTAAATTTATATAATATTGTTATATAGCATAATATAATATACATGCACACATAACCACACAAATTTTAGATATGTTTACAGAAAATTTGGCAGGGGCAAGGGTGGAAAAGAAGAAAGAAAAGAATGCATTTGTGCAGCTAATTCCCAGTATGCTGAAAGTTCTCCATGTAAGATGGAGCTCAGAGGACAAACATTTTAGTGTTTGAATTATGACCAATGTGATGCTTTGCATCTTTCTTACGTAGTGTTCTCTATTCTTCATTACTTCAGTCATGGATCAGAACAGTGAAGGAGGCATGAAGAAGATCAGCAATGTAAATCTTGACCAACTTATAGATGACTTCTCACAGATAGAAAAGGTAAGGAAAGACAGGAGCACAAAGAGCTATAGAGAAACAAAAAGAAAAAAGATTTTTGTCAAGGAGAGAAACTAGGAAACTGGAAAGAAAGGAAAACCCTTTTAATAAAAAATAAAATGAACTAGAACTGGAAAGATTGCTCAGTGATTAGGAGCACTGGCTGCTCTAACAGAAGACCAGGATTCAGTTCCCAGCACCCACTTGACGGCTCACAGCTATCTATAACTCAGGGTCCAGAAGATGCAGCACCCTCCTCTGGCGTCTAAGGGACCTATACACTCGTGGTGTACTTAGATGCAATCAGAACACACACATAAAATAAAAATAAGTAAAAGTCTTAATTTTAAAAATATAAGGGTCAGTGTCTACATTTGATTTCATGAGGAGCTGTTACCTTACTGGGAGACCCAAATTTGGTTGTGTTTTTCATGTTTAATGTGTTTCCTGTAGGCTATATTTTGTATTTTAGTCTTTAAACATGAATATTAACTATGTTAACTAAATAATAAAAATATGGCCAGCTATGGTGGCACACATCATTAATCTTAGCACTCCCAAGAGAAAGGCAGGCAGATCTCTGAGTTCAAGGTCAACCTGCTCTACAAAGTGAGTTTTAGGACCAGCAGGGCTACACAGAGAAACTATGTCTCAAGAAAGGAAAAAAAAAAAAGACTGCTAAGGCTGAGAATTCATAGGAATACTGATTTATTGTCCCAGAATCTCAAAGAATAACAGGCCAAGAATTTGAAAATACCAATAAACTTACTTTTTCCCCCACTGTATGTTATTATACTAAAATGTATTGTTTTGTTAAATAAGCATACTTTTTAATTTAAAGAAAATGAGCCAGGTTTGAATAATGAAAAGGGTTTTGATAAACCCTTTCCTGTATTTTTAAAACTTTAATATTTTATTTATTCTTTGACAAACATTTATACAGTGTTTCTTGATCATATCCAACCCAAATATCCCACACACACGCCATGGAGGATGTGCCTCTAACCCGAGTACTTCCCCTACTACCCCTTCCCACCTTTTCTTCCTCATCTTCTTCTCTTCCTCCTCTTCCTTCTATTCTTTCTCTTCCTCCTCCTCCTCTTCTCCTCCTCCTCCCCTTCCTCTTCTTCGTCTAGCTCGCCAAGTGCAGCTAGGGCTGTGAGGTCACCCACCAGAATCTCGTCCACCTACCAGCAGCCACCCCTACTCCCTCCCACCTGTGTCAGTTGTCAGGAGCTCCTCAACTAGAGACGGAGCCTCACAGGCCCTTCCCTCACACACTCCAATCTTGATTGGCTTGATCTTGTACAAACCTCAGCTGCTGAGTCCATGAGTAGACCAGCCATGTTCTGCCCAGAAGACAGTGCTGCACAGCGCCCGTCCCCCTCCTCTGGCTCTTGCATTCTTTCTACCTACTCCCCCACACGCCCTTTCTCACTTTACCTTATTCATCCTAACATATAAAAGTGTTCCTGGGGCAAGGAAGCTAATTACTGATGTATTTTGCCAATGTTAAGAGGAAAATGGCAGAATCCCCACAAACTCCAACATAGTTTTAATGAAAAGTGAAGTAGTTCTGTGTCTCAGTCTTCTACCGTAATGATCAATTAGAATATAGAACATGGATGTATTTAGTTTTTCTCTATTCTATCTGTTCTCTTTGCCTAATGCTTGGCAAATAAATCTCTAGTCTTGAGATTAATATAGCACCAGGGAAAAGAAGTAAGTACTCATATGAGAAAGAAGTGCCATATGTTTAGATGTTGAAGTGAAAATAGGCTATCATATTCTCAAGCATCTTAAATAAAAATAATTGTCCATTTTCTAATTTAATATGATGTTCTGATGTTTAGAATATTACCTCTTAGATACATAAGTGGTAATACAGATGAAGTAATATAATATGAGTTGCTAAAGATAGAAATCGGTGTATTAGTTAGGGTTTTACTGCTGTGAACAGACACCATGACCAATGCAAGTTTTATAAAAGACAACATTTAATTGGGGCTGGCTTACAGGTTCAGAGGTTCAGTCCATTGTCATCAAGGCAGAAGCATGGCAGCATCCAGGCAGGCATAGTGCAGGGGGAGCTGAGGGTTCTACATATTTATCCAAAGGAAGCTAGGAACAGACTGGGCATGCTCAGGCATCTAAGAGGAAGATCTCCAAGCCCATCCCCACAGTGACACACTTCCTCCAACAAGGCCACACCTTCTAATAGTGCCACTCCCTGGGAAGAGCATATACAAACCATCACAATGGGGAAGTGGACAGATGTACAGAAAACATAAGGCTGATAGTGAACCGATAAACCTGAAGAGTTCAAGGAAGCTTATGGTGCTGTTTACAGAGAAACCAGAGACGTGTTCAAAATGCTTATTTATTGTCTGTAATAGAGAAATATAAACAATAAATTTTCCCGAATAGCATCTTCAAAAATAAAACTCAAAATAGCTGTAAAAGCAATGCTGTAGATCTGTGTGACATCGCCTCCCAGATAATAACGCTAAGTGAAGCAGCTAAGTGCAGAACAGAGTAAAGAACACAGGCATGCCGTCACAGAGTACTCTGGGAACAAATGCAAGGAACTGGTTTTGGTTTGTGCTAGCTTAGGCTTTGAGGCAAAAGCTCACTGTAGTGTCCATGTTGGACGTAAACACCAGGGCTCAGGAGACACTCCTGCATCAGCCTCCACAGAAGCTGAGAGTCGACACCCACCATTACACTTGATAGATGTCTGGGATTGACATGGGACTAAAAGTTGAATAATTGAAAAAAAGTTGCTCATATTTTTTTCTTGTTTATAACAATCTGATTTAATATTTTACTATGCTGCTTCCCATGAGAGAGAGAGAGAGAGAGAGAGAGAGAGAGAGAGAGAGAGAGTGTGTGTTTCTGGAACTGAATTCTAAGGAGGCTTCATGAATGTTAACATAGCACTTTATATCTGGCCTGCATTCCCAAACCATCTGTGTTACTTTTAAAATAGAAAATAAATCCAAAAGTCATATTCATCTAATGTGCGTGATCATTACAGTGGCTGGCATTATCCCCTGCATGTGTAACCTACCTTAAGCACATAGAACTTTTCAGACTACTGTCTTGCTGGAATCTTTTTAGTATAGCTCCAAAATGTGTGAAAACCTAGAATGAAGGAAGTTGAGTCTTCTACCAGATGCTGCCCGTGTAAGAAATGACAAATTGAAGGCTTGGTACAGTATGGTTTATTTGAAATTATATCCCAAAATCAATTATTAAACTTTCAGTTGTTAAAATGGTTTATGTTCTTATTTGTCTTCATATTCTTAACAGAAGAATCAAAATAGTGTCATTGATTTTGTGATAGCATGTACCCAATTTCTTCTGCAGAAAATGATAGAAACCACTGGAAAGAACAACCTTCTGGATATTCAACTGGAAAAGACTAACAGTTTATTAAAGATAATGCAAACAAAAGAGACCTCGATGAAAGAAGGTCAGTTCTTTGCTGCCTAGAGAAATAATCAAGGAAGGTGTGTACTGCAGTGTCTGGCATTATCCCCTGCATTTGTAACCTACCTTACCTGCATATAGAACTTTTCAGAGTGTTGTCTCCTAGAACTCTATAGTATAGCTCCAAAATATGTGAATAAAACAGAATGAAGGAAGTTACATCTTCTATCAGGTTCTACCCGTGTAAGAAATGGCAAGTTGAAGGCCTAGTACAGATCTTTAAAACCACCGGAGGCAAAACCAGAGCTCCTGCCACACAAATGCAATGTGAGGCACCAGTTTTCAGAGTTACAAATGAAGCTGTGAGCTGACCAGGTGGCTCAGTGGGTGGTGAGCCATGTCTGACAACCTGAGTTTGATCCATAGAATCAACTGGAAAAACAGTATCAACTACCCAAAACTATCCTCTGACTTACACATGTCATGCATACACACATACACACACACACACACATATATACAAAGTGGTAAAATGTGGAAACATTTAAAAGGAAACTATCTGCATATATTTTTTGGTATTTCTTTTATTTTTTGATTATAATATCATTTCTCCTCCCCTGTCCTTCCTTCAAGCCATCCCCTATATCCCTGCTTGCTTGCTTTCAAATACTTAGCCTCTTTTCTTCTTTAATTATTGTCATGTGAATATATGTATATGTGTAAAATCTGCTCAGTCTATATAATGCCACTTGTATATATATTTTCAGAGCTGACCATTTAGCACATATACTCTTGCTGTGTCTCCTGAAAGGCCCTAAGTAGGAATGATCCAGTCCTCAGATCTTATCTTCTTATACCTTTTTCTAATAAAAAGAACTGGGTTAATGTAGGATTAGGATTAAATTTATACTATAAGATTGACGAAGTATCTTGTAATGTCACAAGAAAGACAGTACTCCAACAGAAATAGTCAGGTGTGGTGTGACATTACAGGGTTCCAGCACTCCAGAGACTGAAGGAGGAAGATTGTGAATTCAGTCCAACTATGGATACAGGGAGAGACACTTTCTCATCTGAAAAATATATTTTAAAGGGGAAAGAAATGAAAAAATAACCCATAATGATAGAATTTGTCAAAAACAACTGAAAGAGCTCTCGATGACCAAAGCTGAAGTGATTGTATCAACAAAACAGAGCAGTGTTGAATTATACCCATAATGCAAAACAAATAGCTTTAATCTGCTTTTATAAATAAATAATAAAGTAAGAAGAAACAGCTCTCCAGTGTGGCAGAATTCCAAATGGCTTACGTAGATAATTTGTTCTCAGATAGGTGGAGCATGACTCCATGCACACTGGTGAAGTGTTGGCTGAGCAAAGTAATTCCCTTTCTGTACCAAAGCACACAGCATAATAAGGTGGACCATATAAATTACATTGTGCAGAAATAGGTAAGTTCTACCTCAACCACATGATCAATGACATCTAAATTAATACCATGCTAACACATGTACCTTTGATGTGATATGATATGATGAAAATGATGCTTTACGTTTGTAAACTTCTCCCCATTTCTATAGCCCCATTGTAATCATAAGTGTCACGTGGTTCCCACAGAAGGACATGACCAATAGTCATGTCAAGGTCAACATTGTCAAGGTCATTAAAACAAGAGAAACAAAACTGTCAGAGCAGAAAAACCTAAGATGACATGGCAAGTAATATAAAGTGGTGTGGTGGAGAGCCTCCTGGATAGGCGGAGGAAGAAAGCAGATGGAGATAGGACTAAAGTATGAGTTTAGTTAATAGCATGCCAATATTGGTTTATTGGTTGTAATAGATAGACTGTACCAATGTAGAACGTTAATAATAGAATAATAGACCCTATTGAGTGACTATAGGATATATACGTGTGTGTGTGTGTGTGTGTGTGTAATCTTCGCAATTTACTGCACATCTAAAACTTTATAAAATGTCAAAGAGATAAAACCATAAAAAACTTTTTAAAGTACTTATATTTATTATGGTAAAGCTTTTCTAAGCTATGTCAAAATCATAAAAAATTATTTTAGTTTGAATTTGGTCATTGGTAGGTATTTTTGAAGCAGTTTTAAATATAGAGAAAAATGGATAAAAGTATAAAAAATTCCCGTATGTTCTCTGGTTTTTCCAGTTTTCCTGTCATCAACATCTTGCATTTGTTACAACTCCTGGAGAACATTGAATTGATATTTCACTAAATCAACCAAAAAGGAAGAAAAGTTCATTTGAACTTAAAATTCTGGAGTGTCCAGTCCGTGTCCATGTGACCCATTGCTTTGGGCTCGGTACTGCATGACGTATAGCCTAATGCCTGGCTGTGAAATGGAGGGAGAGAGCTGGGTTCACAGTTCCTTTAGAAGGCATGCATCAGGGACCTAACTTCCTGCAAGATTTTGTCTTTTAAAGTTTCTACAACCTCCCAGTGGCTCCATGAGCTAAAAACCAAACCTTTAGTCCATGAGCCTTTGGGAGACATTTCAGGTCCAAAGCTGGAAGTGACATTTTAATTGCATTGATAGTTAATACTAGATTCTAAATTTACACTAAAATCATTATTGGTGTACTAAATTATTAAGAAATAGCTTAATAATCAAGAAAAATTAATAGGACAGCATAATAAATTCTGGGAGAAAGGATAATGTAGATTAAAGTTTGCAAAGATAATGAAAAGCTTTTCCTGTGAATCACTGAATGGTATTGTAGTTCTTGAATTCCTTAGCTACCTAACTTCTAATGGGGAAAAATGTGGTGAGCCTGCCATCTTGTGTTCACATTTTTAAAAATTCTTTTTCAAAACTCCACAGAGCATCAAGGTTGTTTTCACTTGCTAAGTACTGAGGAAGCTTCAGCTACCTAAGTTCACTAATTGCTAGATCTTTCAAATAAGTGATGTTCTTTACGGTAAGGAGAAGTAATGACAGAGCACATCTCTCCTATTGCATCATCTAACACAGTAACATGTGAAGCAAGTTATCAGCTAATGCCTATCAGGGAAATGTAATTTAACCAGCATTCTGTTACTGGGAAATAGCAGCATCAAGAGAAGAGAAGCTTGTTTGTGCAGGAATAGAAACCCTGACTAAGACACCTAGGAACATTGTTTCGGGTTTTTAACCCTTTCACAGCTCTCCTCTTGCCCAGGACTTAGTTATGAATCCAGGAAAACATATTGCTCAGCAGTAACCAAGCCTCGTCTTATACTTCCTCACTAGCCATGGCCTCCACCTTTAAACAACCTCACTGTGACTTGTCTCTCTCTTCTTAGTGTGTGCTTTCCTGGAATCGCTGCATGGAAATACTTTTTGTAATTCCACATATGAGTCTCTTTCAGGAAAGACATTGCTAAGACACATGGGAAGATGTGTCTCTACTGTACTGTGTCTTAGAAAAGTAGTGACTAAATGTTGGGATTTATTTCACATAGATGATCATAAAGTACTTATTGTATGTGCTGGCTAGTTTTATATCAACCTGACACAAGCCAGAGTCCTCAGAGAGGAGGAAGCTTCCTGGGAGGGTGTGGAGCATTTCTTTAATCCCAGCATTCTGCGGTATTCTGAGATTGAGGCCAGTCAGCTCTATAGAGAAAGTTCTAGGACTGAAAGGCTACACAGAGAAACCCCAGTTACCACCAAGATCCATGCAGATGTCCATGGTTTGTGTCACTGCATGAAGCCATGCTGGAGTATGTGGGCCGTGCTGCAGCAGGGCTGTGTTGATGTGAGTGACCTGTACAGTCACCTCAGGCCATGTTGATATTCATGGTTCATGCTGCTGACAAAGACCATGTCTGGCTTCATGGTCCTACTGCAGCTGGGGACTGTGTTGATGTCTGTACTGTCACCTGAAGCCATGTTGATGTCTGTAGGCCATATTGGTGTCCTTGACTCATGTTGCCCTGGAAGCCATATTGATGTCCTTGGCCTGTGATGCCACTTAGGGCCATGTTGATGTCTGTAGTCTGAACTCACACCGGAGACCATGCAGAGGTCGGTGGCACTTGCTGGCACTGGAGACCATGGAGATGTCTGTGGTTAGTGCTCCTGCTGATTTTAAGGTTCAAGGAAGCTACTTTTGCAGTTGTATTGATGACTGCGGACTCACAGTTAAGATAGAGGGACATAGAAGGCATTAGTAAGAACCCCTACTTCCACCCACACCCCCCAAAAAGTAGCAGACTAGACAGGAAAGCATCGAAGAACACTCTTAAAAATTGTGATAAGGATGCTGTAGTGTAGTGTCCACAACTGAGGGCTTCTGGTGGAGGTGCAGGTGGGAAAGGACTCAGTTTTCTTTAAGGGGCTGGCCACTGGGAGTTTGATCATACTCTAGTGAGTATATGGGCAACACAAATTGGACTTCTTCTTCTTCTTCTTCTTCTTCTTCTTCTTCTTCTTCTTCTTCTTCTTCTTCTTCTTCTTTTTCTTCTTCTTCTTCTTCCTCTTCCTCCTCTTCCTCCTCCTCCTTCTTCTTCCGGTGGGGAAATCATAATGTTGAGGGGTGGACCTGGGAGGACTAGGAAATGAATATGATATATTGAATGATGTGAAATTCCAAATAATCAATAAAAATGAGAGAGAGAGAGAGAGAGAGAGAGAGAACACGAACCAAACTGTAGGCAAGCTTCTAGGGTATTTTCTTAATTGGTGATCAGTGTGGGAGGGCCCAGCCCATTGTGGGTGGTGCCATGCCTGGCCTGGTGGTCCTGGGTTCTATAAGAAAGCAGGCTGAGCAAGCCAGTAAGCAGCACTTCTCCATGGCGTCTGCATCAACTCTCATCTCCAGGTCTCATCACAGCAATAGTAGTCCTAACTAAAACCCCATATATTGTAATTCATCTTGAGATGTCTGTTGCTTTATTAAGATCACATCATTTTGAGTTAGATATTATTTTCTTTTATTTCTTTTTATCAATATTTTCAACAAATGCATCTTATGTTTTAGAATGTATTACTCTGCATAATATGATAAAGGGGCTACAACAGACTGTACAATATCAACACAATTTGAAAGGTAAGTGAAGGAAATCATTCTTAAGAGCATGGTTTGGGTACTGGAAAGATAATTGATTGAATAAAGTACTCACATGAGTACACACTGTGAAAACCATGATTTAAATAAGTAAAAAAGAAGGGAAGGAAGAGAGAGGGAAAAAAATGAAAGAAGAAAAGGAAAGGAAAAAGGGAGTGGGGAGGGAAAGAGGGAGGAAGGGAGGGAGAAGTAAAAGAAGAACAGGTATGGTGTGCCCACTTACAAAACTGGTGAGAGGCAGAGACAGGTGGATCACTGGGGCTCATTCAGGGGCCAGCTATTCTCACCTACCTGGGAAACTCCAGATCACTGAGAGACCCTGTCTAAAAACACAAAGTATATTTGTATTGCTGGTAGGAATATAATGTAGCTGTTACCACAAACTGGTGATTACTCAGAAAAATGAAACATAGAATTACCACTTGATTAATAATTTCCACCACAAGATATGAACAAAAAGAATAAAAATCAGAGACATGTTTTTGTACACTAATATTCATAGCAGCATTAAACACAAAGGCCAAAAAGGTTGAAGTAGCTTCTTACAGATTGAGTATAAAAATGTGCCCCAAAGACCCAAAGGCCTCCAGCCCATAGGAGAAAGAACACTGGGAATATTGTTTTGTTTGGTTGAAAATATTTTCTTATTATTGGCATGTTTTTTACTTGAGGGAAAACAAAGGGTGCATGTGAGTGGTAGGGCACACATCCCATGGTACTTGTGTGTAAGTAAGAAGACAGCTTGCAGAAGTCAGTTCTCTCCTTCCACCCTGTGGGTCCTAGAATTGAACTCAAGTCATTAGGCTTGGAGGTGGGAGTTTTTGTCCACTGAACTATCCTGTCATCCATACCTGCCCCTTGGGTTTCTACACAGAATCTCATTTTGTATTGTAAGCTGGCCTGGAACTTATTATTTAGCCCAAACTGGCCCAGAATTTGCAGCAATTCTTCTGCTTCAGTGCCCCAATAGCTAGAATTAAAACGGAACCCATCACAGTGGCCTCTGAACATGCTTCCCTCAAACCCATCCTCTGCTGCCTCATTCTCTATGTCTAACCCCAACCCTAACCCTAACCTTTCCCAGTGTCAAGATGACCAAGGATTCCCACCACTTGTTCTCACAGTATTTCAAACACAGTGCCACTGTAAAAGGTTTAGCTATTATAGCTATTGCATCTGACATCATTAAAGTCTACGAAAAGCAGAAACTTCTTGTGTTTCTACATTTCCAGTGTCTAGCAGTGTTAGGTGCATACTTAATGAGCTCATGCATGAACAGCCACTTAAATGTTACGGATATCCCCATGTTAATTTTAAGTGCTATTTAGTAATATATTCCTTGATTATTTGTACACAGGTGAAAATGAACAACTAAAAAGAAATGTTGATTTTATGAAACAGAAGTTAAAATCTCATGAGCAGGTGAGTTATATGCTACTGTGTTCAGTTAAACTCTTGACAAGTGTTTATTCATTCAAATAAAAAGCAAGTTGTTTTAATTAATAAACTTTACTAAAATTATGTAAGTGTATATATATATGTTACATATGTAAAAATCTTTAAGAAATGAACAGTAACTTTTGCAAATCCTAGTCTCTTTTACAAAATGTAATGTACTATTATCACTTACACAGTCTCTTTTTACCAAGAAGGGATGCAATTACTTTGCTACATAATTTTCAGTTGTGCTAATAAACTTCTTTTAGAGAATATTCTGATGGTTAGTAGTTTTGATTCTTTTACTATAAAAGAAATGAGTCTGTATTCTTTATGATTTGGGTAATCATTGTACCATCCAAATAATGGAGGATTTTATGTAGAGCACAAATTAGTTCCTCCCAAGGGCCATCAATACTCTACATTTTCTTCTCTCCCTCAGGAACGGTGTAGTGATAGTAGTGATAGACATATAACACAGTGCCTCAAAACTGCAAAAGACAAAATAAATGCCAATCCCTATCCCTCTACCCTTTGAAGAGGTGTGTATCAACTTTTTCTCATAACCAAGAGTCAACATATCAGGGTCAAAGATCTCCAAAACTGAAGTTTAGTCTGTACAGGCTTAGCTTGAAGGATCTTCTCTTAATTAGACAAGCTCCTGTATGAGGAGCTCTTGAGAAAACACTGGCTTGTTCTAGCGCCCAACCCGGGACTTTTGAGTTATCTTTACCAGAAAGAAAAAGCATTCTGCCTGTGATTTTGGAGGATTTAAACTTTTATTTTAGTACCTCTAGGATAGTGCTTCCCCCACCTTTTTCTCTGCCTTTCTTCCCCCTCTTTTCTTAATTCTTCCCTGCTTCTTTTCAAATCTCACTGTGACCTATGTGAGAATGAGTGAGTGTGAGTGTGTTAGAGTGTCTGTGTATGTGAGTGTGTGTAAGTGTGTGAGTGTATGTGTGAGAGAGTATGTATGTGTGGGAGTGTATGTGAGTATGTGAGAGAATATGTATGTATAAGTGTGTGTAAGAGAGAGTGTGTATGTGTGTGTGAGCATGTGTGTGTGTGTGTGTGTGTGTGTGTGTGTGTGTGATGAAAATAGAAGGGGTATGATGAGGAAAAAGGCTAAAGGAAATGGGGAAGAACAAGGGTAATGGGCAGTGCATTATTTACTTTTCTTGTTGCAGCAGCTAAATACCTAGCAAGTAACAGTTCAAGAGAGGGAGAAGTTTTCTTTAGGCTTACAGTTTAATCACAGCAGAGAAGGAAGCATGGTGTCAGAGCACGAGGCAGTCGGCCACATTGCAGCCATAGTCAACAAGCAGATTTTAAGCAGAAAGTGGAGGCAGGCTGTCAAATCTCAAAGCTTATCCACAGTGACTCACTTCCTCCAGCAAGGCCTTGCCTCCTAAAGTTTCCACAGCCTCTGACAACAGCAGCACCACCTGGTGACCAGGTATCCAGACACATGAGCCTGTGGAGGATAGTCCACACTGAAACCATAAAGAGGAAGAAAACCCAGTAAAGCACATTCTCTGATGCAGAATCTAGGTGTCTGTTTAGAGAAGACAAAGGGAAAGGACCAATTGAGGGAGGGGAGGAAAGGGGCACACATGAGCGAGGTACAATGGTGCATATGTGTGAATAATGAAACTTGTCAATTTGTATGTACCTACTAAAAAGTTAATTGAAAGTAAATAAAAAGTATTAGATATACTTGCATGTCAAACTGGAAAATTTACCTTTTTAATTATCAAAAATCATAATGATTTTATTAAAAACTGGGTATATTTTACTTTCTAGGAATATAAGAATAATATTGCCAAACTTATAAGTGAAATGAAAACCAAAGAGGAGGAACACAAAACCGAACTGAGTAAACTTTATCAGGATATGCAGAAAAAAGGTGATTTTAAAATTTTAACTTACTGAATTCTAACATAGTATGACAATTTAAAGGTGCCTATTTTTTTCCCAATAGTAGTATTCTTGATGTATATCAATTTGTTTTGTATATTTATGCAACATAAATATAATAGTTCTAAATTCTATTCATGTTTGTGCTCAATTCTGCCTGATATGAAACAGCATCTTTATATAATTAATTATAAAAGGTTTGAATAAGTTTCAATTATATCCTTAGTAATATGGAATATAACTGGACTAATTCTCTTCAGTAAAGCAGCTCTCATTGCACATAGGTAGGGAGCTGCTTCATTTTTCTAACCATGCTTAATGACCCTATCTTTATGAACATCGTATATAAAAATTGACTTGAAGTCAGGCCTAGACACCTATAATCCCAGCACTTGAGGCAGAGGAGGGAAGCACATGCCTAATGGTGAGCTCTCTGCAGTGTATACCAATTCACAGGAAAATGGCAAAATATTGAACAGACACTATTCCAAAGATATACAGGAAGAAAATAAGCATAAGAGAAGATCTTTAACCTGACTAATATAAAATTTCAAATTAAGACTATAATTAGACATAACTTTAAATCTTTTAAAAAGGCTAAAAACCTTTTTAATTTTTTCCTGTGATCTGAGGGGTTCATTTCCATGACCCCCACATAACATTTTCAAAGAGACCCAGAAACAAAAGCATACAACACACAAAGACCTGACTGAATGTTTTTTTTTTATATTGGTTATTTTATATATTTACATTTCAAGTGTTATCCCCACTCCTGGTTTCTCCTCCACAAACCCCCATCCCATCCCTCCTCCCCCCTGCTTCTATGTGGGTGCTCCCCCATCCACCTACCCATTCCGGCCTCACCTTCCTAGCATTTCCCCACCTGGGGCATTGAGCCTGCTCAGGACCAAGGGCCTCCCTTCCCATTGATGCCAGATAAGGCCATCCTCTGCTATATATCCAGCTGGAGCCATGGCTCCCTCCATGTGTACTCTTTGATTGGTGGTTTAGTCCCTGGTCGTTCTGGGGGTCTGGTTGGTTCATATTGCTGTTCTTCCTATGAGGTTGAAAACACCTTCAGCTCCTTCAGTCCTTGGAGATCCATCCCATACACAGTCACCAAACCCAGACACTATTGCTGATGCCAAGAAGTGCTTGCTAACAGGAGCCTGATATAACTGTCTCCTGAGAGGCTCTGCCAGAGCCTGACAAATACAGATGCAGATGCTTGCAGCCAACCATTAGATTGAGCATAGAGACTTCAATGGAGAATTTAGTTGAAGAACAGACTGAATGTTTATACCAGCTTTATTCATAATAGGCCAGAGTTGTCATCATACAAATTGTTAACTAGAACTAGTGTTTCAAAATTCATAGTACATCTAGCCACAGCAATAAAAAGGAACAGACAACTGATGCACTCCAGTGTGACCATTTCAGAAGCATTACAGTAAATGAAGGAAGCCTGGTGTGGTGGCACAAGCCTCTACCCTGGCACTACAGAGACAGAAATAGGAATGACTGCTGCACACTGGAGGCCAGCCTGATGTACAGTGTCAACTCCACTCTAGTCAGGGCTGTATTTCTGGACCTTATTTCAAAAAGGCAAAATTAAGCAAATATGTAAAGAAATCCAGGCACAAAATACTGTGTTTTGTTTATATGGTGCTCTAGAAAAAAGAGAAAATGTAAATAAATATTTTCAATTATGTGAGTAGTACAAAAGCTTTTTTCTGTTTAATTTCCTAATTCTTCCTTTTATCAGGTTTAAAAAAGAATAGTTTCTAAGGTACTGATTTACAAATAATTTTTATGAGATGCATCAAAAAAATCAGTTTTGTAAAGATTAATAGTGATGTCTTTGAACACTATTTTAACCCTTAAGCTAAGTATAGTAGTAATTTAATGGTGTAAACTAAATACATATAAAGTCAATATATTCTGACCTATAGAAATGGCCTTTATTTTAATCAAGTACAAATTTCCACAGTGAACAATTATTTATAAGTAGATTAATAAAATACTATTGCAAATATATATCCTACCAATAGCTTTTTAAATACTGCTATTACTGCTATTGAAAGCACTTCATTTTTATCTCCATCTTTATTTTAGAAGCTCTAATATGCTCTTGAAAAATGAAATCTCCTAAAACTTACCAGATAGCATTTTTAAGCCCTTCAATAAAGAACATTGAAATTAAATTTTTAGTTTGTTTTTTAAGAAAGGAAGGAAGGAGGGAGGGGGGAAGGAGAGAAGAATGGAAGGAAGGAAGAACATGTTCCTTTTATCTTTAGAAAAGAATACTAAAACAAATTATCTTTAAGACAGGTAAATATTCTTGTAAAACCCTAGATCAGTGTCTCCTTAAGAGGAACACAAACCAGTTCACTATTGCTAGGAACTTCTCAGATCACTGCTGTAAAAACTTCAAAATATATAAAGCACATTTGCCACCTGTGATAAAATCAAAAGGTCATTTCAACTTCACATATGAAACAACTATAATATAGTTTGTAATGGAACAAATACATCTAAGACATGCAATATTCATTGGTAATCAGAAGTCAGAAAGAACTGCATGCTTTGCAAAACTTTAACATTAAGGCCTGGGAAGTGAATTCAAATATGGCCATATAAGGCAGATGTTTAAATGCTTAGATAACACCCTAAAATGAAGACATAACACATGGAGTTACAGGATTTGGAGTTTACTCTGCTGGGTTTAGACTTGCTTTGTTCCAGTGTTTCCTTACTATGTTCCCATTCCTAGCTTTTAAAAATGATGATGTATATTTTGTGCCATCATGTGTTGGAAATATATAACTTGCTTTTTGAATTTTTATGGTGGTCAGAATTAAGAGATTGCCATGATTCTCAGAAAAGACTTCATTCAGACTTTTGAGTAGTGGTATCGTAACTTTCCTGGGCAGGTTCTCCTCCCTCTATAGAGCTCTCTTTGGCAGATGTCTCATGGCTCTGGTATCTCTATCGTCAGGGTCTCCACTGTAACTGTATGTATGTGGAAATCATGTACAATAACTGTGCATTTTCTACCATCACAGCTTTATGTAATGGTCTTTCAGAGACTTCCTGCAGCTTCTCCAACATTGTCACACATTCCCTGGCCGTGGTGGCTCTCTAAAGCCACAGAGAAAGAATCCCAACACATCCTCACTTGTATTCACGCCTCCAAAGCCAGTACCATGTGGATGACATTACTAAGTTGAGAGTCAGCTTACGATCTACTCACCCCTGGAATCACATTTGCAGCAGCTTTTTAAAATATTTTTTAAAAATATGTATGGATATTTTGTGCGCATATATGTCTGTGTAATATGTACATGTATTCCCTGCACTAGACGATGTCAGATCCAATGGAACTGGAATTACAGGTGGTTGTTAGCTGTCTTGTGGGTTCTGGGAACTGAACCCATGTCCTGTGACAGAACATAGAATACTCTTAACTGATGAATCATTTCTCTAGTCCTGGTAGCTTTTTTTAAAGTCCAGTTTCTCTTAGGCCTCATCCTTTTACAAGCTTTACTGACAAGGGGCTCTCCTTAACTGTGCTAATCTCCTTAACAATTACAGATGTTTTCAGCATTTACCTTGGCTGTAACATTAAACTTCTTAGTGTTTGTTCTTTCTCTCTCCAAACTATTATTTCCTGGTTCTTCCCCCCCCCCCACTTGCTCTTTTTCATAATGGACCCACATAAGGGAAATCAGTAGCAACATCCCACATACCAAACATTGTGTAGTCTTGATATTTCCTTCATCTCAGGGCACAGGTAGAAAAAAACCATTTTCTTTGCCAAAATATCACATGAATGTCCTTTAGCTCTGCTGCTGGTAAAGTAAGTCCTTGTTTCCCTCTTAAACCTCTGAGCAAGAGCCTCTACAGTCCACACTATTCTCAGCACTACCTGTCTTTCAGGTTTCTACTAGGGCAGCCCATTAAGCTCGGCTTACAGCATTCAATTGCTTTCCTAGTTCAAAGTTCCAGTCTTCCCATAGCTCAAAATAAGAATGTGGTTAGGGTCTTCACATACTCTCTGACATTAGCTTCTTAGTAAGTTATTCGTAACTTCTTTTCTGCTGTGATAAGATACTATTACCAAGACCACTTATAAAAGGGAGAATTTATTTGACTTACGACTTCAGAAGGAGAGTAATGTCCATAATGGCAGCAGGTGGCCAGAGCAAGAAGCCAAGAGATCATGTCTTCAACTGCCAGTACAAAGCAGACAGTAAACTGGAAGTTCACCGTTCACCACCACTGATGTACTTCCTGCTGCAAGACTACACTAGCTCCCCAAACAGCACCCTCAACTGGGGGAAAGTGTACAAATACCTGAGCCTGTGGGGTATGACTGATTCAAACCGCTACAGGCCTCAAGACAGATACTCAGAGAGGAAAACATTGGACATGTTAGGACATGATTGCCTATTTTCTGCTTTTACTTTATATTATACAAAAAGATTTAGCAAGAGAAAAACGATTCCTTAAGGATGTATTCTTTGACAATTTTGTGGAAATAGGAAAATCTGAAGTGAGTGAAGGCTTCTGAGGAGGTGATGGCCATGGCTACAGTTGTATTTAGAGCGACTGACATGGCAACAGTGGGTGTGGGATCTTGATGGATCAGTGACAGTAGAGAGACTAGACACATAGTCCAAATGGAGAAAATGAGGTCTGAAACTAAGTCATGGACTAGTTGAGGATAAAAGTCGCTTAGTGGTGGGTTTTGTGAACTGATTGGCTCTTATAAAAATAAAAGATTTTCTTGAGGCTCCCATCCTTGATGACATTTTATTATCAAGAATAAGAAAGCTCTAAGAGAATAGGAAGTTGGACAAAGCATTTTTTTTGATTTTTGAACAGGAAAGAGGCCTGATCACTTGGGAAAGTTATAGCAAGGACTTGCAGGTCTGCAGTCAAGTGTAATAGTTCAGACTTTCTAAACTAACAATCTAAACCTGTGCCCCTTCCCAGCCACTGCAGATCTTATTTTGTAGGCTATTTTTGCTTAAGAGCACAAAGAATTTATTCATTTAAAATACCTTTGTATTTCAAATACTATGCAATATCTTATCCAAAATACATAAAACCTACCCTATACACACAATTTTAAAATATGATTTGTTAATAAAATTCACATTCTTTTTTTTAATTTTATTTTATTTTCTAAGTTTTTTTTATTTACATTCAAAATCATTTCCCCTTTCCCGTTTCCTCCTTCCCCGAAAGTCCCATAAGCCCCCTTCCCTCCCTCTTTTCCCCATTCAACCCTCTCTCGCTTCTCTGTCCTGGCATTCCCCTACATCCAGTCTTTCCAGGACCAGGGGTCTCTCCTTCCATCTTCTTGGAAATCTATTGATATGCGAATTGTGTCTAGGGTATTCCGAGATTCTGGGTTAATATCCCCTTATCAGTGACTGCATACCATGTGTGTTCTTTTGTGATTGGGTTACCTCACTAAGGATGATATTTTCAAGTTCTGACCATTTGCCTAGGAATTTCGTGAATTCATTGTTTTTAATTGCAGAGTGGTATTCCATTGTGTAACTATACCACATCTTCTGAATCCATTCCTCTGTTGAGAGTCACATTCTTAAAATATCATTTACTTAAAAATACAAAAATGTAAGCACATTATCGTTTCAGAGGTTCAGACCATTATGCTCATGGTGGGCGCATGGCCACTGGCAGGCAGGTGCGAGAGCCGTAGCTGAGAGCTGTGTCTGGATCCTTTGGCAGAGAGACACTGAGCTTGACAAGGGCTTTTGACACTTCAAAGGGTCACACTTCCTCCAAAACGGTCACCCCTCCTAATCCTTTCATATAGAGCCAGTCCCTGGTGACTACACATCCATATGGGGACCATTCTTATTCAAACCACCACACCTCACAGGCATGTGCTTTGCACTACATGTAGTCTAGGGCACTACATGTGTACAGATGATAAGCTATGCAGCCGGGGTTCCCATTAAAACCACAATTTAGAACGACCTCTGGGTAGTGGGCTCTTCATGTACCTCTTGCTCCTTTCTCTTGAGATGGAGCCAGCCTTTCCTTCAGCAGTTCTCACTTGATATAACAACTGTACCCAGCAAATGACTTTTATGTGCTGCTCTGCCTTAAAGATAACATCTTGAGAAAGGCTGCTTCCATCTTAGACTTGTTCAACAAATTTGGTTAAAAATTCTCTTACCTGTGGTGTTACAAACCCCTTCAGCTCCTTGGGTCCTTTCTCTAGCTCCTCCATCGGGGACCCTGTGCTCAGTTCAATGGCTGACTGAGAGTGTCCCCCCTCCAGGCAGCAGAGGATGGTCTTATTAGACACCAAACGGAGGAGAGGCCCTTGGTCCTGGAAAGACTTGATGCCACCGTAGTGTAGAGGAATACCAGGACAGGGAAGCGGGGGAGGGTTGATTGGGGAAGGGGAGATGGCTTATGGGATTTTCGGGGGAGAGGGGAACCAGGAAAGGGGACAACATTTGAAATGTAAATAAAGAATATATCTAATAAAAAATTCTCTCACCTTTTGGATGTGAAATGTCCCCCACAGGCTAACAAGGTTGAACACTTGGTCCCCACTTGCTGCTGTTTTGAGAGATGGCGAACCTTTAGGAGGTGGGGCCTACCTGGAGGAAGTGCGTCACCCAGGCAGTAAACCTTGAGTTTTACAGTCCAGCCCCACTTGTATTATCTGTCTGTTCCCTGAGGCCACTGAGATCAAGCAGCAACTGCAGACTCCCAGCACCACAGAGCCACCATGGCTGTGTCTTCTCCACATGGTGGCTTGAGTCCACTCATACCATGAACCAAAATAAAACTTTCTCCCCCTAAGTTGCTTCTTGTTGGGTATTTTGTTTCAGTGATGGAAAATGCAATTAATATAATTTCCTCCCAAGCTGTCAGCGCATTGCCATGTTTCTCCCATATCATCCCAGTCACATTGTAATTAGTGTCTGCCTCCTACCAAAAGGAGAAATTCAGTGAAAACATGCAACACGTGTGGTTTGCACGGAGTGTTTAGTATGGTGCCTAGCACACAGGTGAGCAATGAGCGTGTTGAATAAGTAAATGAAAAATAAAGAAATGACATCACATAGCTTTGAACTGTTAAGTGAATGAATTTGTTTGTCTTATTTAGTTGAACTAAATGAAGAAAAGCATAAAGAACTAATGGCAAAGAAGGAAATGCAACTATCAGAGTTAAATGCAAAGTTGAGAACTCAGGAGAAGGAAAAGCAAAATGAAATCCTCAGACTACATCTAGAAGTAGGTGTTCACAAGTGGGCTAAAGGGGAGCACGTTCCTTAGTGTAGACCATGCTTTGTTACTTCTTATTGTGATGACATAAATTTCAGACCTAGATAAAAGACACTACGCTTTCTCATTCTTCAGCAAAAACAATGCTCAGTCTGCAGGACACAGGCTTTCCAGCACTTGATCTAAAGAAGGTCCTAGCTTCCTGGAAGGATATTGCTTCCTCTGAGAATGAGGACAACTCAGGAGTCACCTGACCTTACGGTCTAGTCCATACAGGCAGCATCAGGCCACCATCCCAGCATGGGAAGAGTACAAGGAATCCTCAGTGTTTCTCTATCCCCAGAAGAAACCATGGAACCCTTTTGTTTTATTTGGGATAAAAGCAAATTTCTCCATAATATATTCCTATGAAAATATATATTCGAGAGGCAAAATTCCTTTGAAACATTTGTAAATGTATTTTAAATAAGTGTATCTCATAAATTTTCTAGTTCCTTACTTTTTTCAATGAGCTATTCAGCTATGTGTCAGAATCTCAAGGATACTGCTGCGTTAACAGTCTTTTGCATTTTTTTCTAAATTCTACCAACATTTTTTTTTTAATGATTATGCCATGGCTTCCACTCATCTCTACTTCCACATTACATTCTGCAAATATTCACAGATCTTAATTGACATAAGTTATTATTTATTTGCCAGGAACTTTGCTATGACTTGTTGGGAGTCTGTATGTAACAATATGGGGCAGAAACAGGGAATATGTTTGTTGCTTCAGAGGGATTTTGCTGTTGCTATGGCTACCACTGTGCTGCTGTACTGCTGGTCCCACATCCTAGTCAAGTATTCCACAGAGGGTTGGATGACCAGCTGACACACAACAGACCATATTTCAAGATGTACCAGTTAGGAGTTGTGTTTTATTTGCTATGTGGACCACGTCACTAGTCTCATCTGATTATGCTGCTTGAGTAGAACTCAGATATCTTTATCTTTATTATAACTATCTTTTCTGTCCTTCAACCAGAACACAATCTCATGGAAAACTTGTTCTACTTTTCTCAGAGGACATGCTAAGATAAATATAAAAGAAAGAATTATAGTGGAATATTGGGCAAAAAAAATGGCTTATGAGAAGAGACTTAATATTTTAATTTGAATCAATTTAATGTTTTAAAAATGCCTGAATTGACTAAATCACATCCGCATTCTAATGTTTGGCTTCAAAGTTTGAAAGACATATGAGCTTTTCTCCTAAGTCTGTGAATCACACTGGTTTTTTACTGACAAAAGTACACCAGTTGTGACGTGAAAATCTTTTCTGACTCAGTGGTCAAGCACATGTCTCACACATGTCTCACACAGAGGAGTACCGAGTGGTGTTTTGAGAAAGAGTCCTGTGCCACCTATGGAGTGCCCGGCGTCTGGCCCTTTTGTAAAGCCACCACAGCCATTTTAACCCCACACCTAGCTGACTCTTGTTTGGATGCTCTTGTTCTTTTTTTCAAATTGTTTCATAAAGGTTTTTCTGTCTGTTAAATGGAGCGTGTTCAATTACAAAATACATAGCAAAAGTATACTTTTCCTGCAGAAACATTGTTCGTCATTATTAATCTGTAACACCCTTAATAACTTTCTCTTTTTGAATTTGGTTCAGTTTGACACTAAACTAGCAAGAGTTCAGACTAAATCACAGTCATATCCGGATGCTACAATCTTGCCGCAAAGTATCTACAGGAGGGTATGTGCATTTTGTCCCATGACCATGACTTCAGCAAATTAATTGTCTTAGTATGTTCCTATAAAAATCACCTAATATTTATTTTAAATATATTAAATTATTTTTGTAGTCTTATAGTGTTTCTCTTTAAATCACATAAAAATGAAGGGGCAGGCCTTTCAGAGTAAGTTCGTTTTTAAAGACCAAGTGTTGTGCTTATTGCTTTGTAGTTCATTATACTTAACCTTACTGTTAAGTTGCTGTGACAAACTTTTCTCTCCTTCCTTTAGAAGCTTCAGCATCTTCAGGAGGAAAAGAACAAGGAGATTGCAAGTCTCCATAACACTATCCGAGACCTACAACAGCGCCTCGCAGCCTCCAAAGACACCCGCCTCGCACGGAGACGGTTTTGAGCAGAGCACTTAATGCATTAGCTACCTACAACTTAGCTTTAAAAAAAAAATTTAAAAATTCACTTCTCTTTTCAATGTGAGCATGCTGAACAATAAAGACACACACTTTAAGGCTTTTTAAATTGCATTTATTTTGATACATTTGTACTGTAGCCAGTTAACTCTGTACTCCATTCTTGCTTAATTGTATTAGCCATAAAAGAGCTCAGGTTCATAGGACTTTGTTTCTCTATTAAACCATCATTGATTATGGAAATACTGTCTTAAGCAGCACACAGATTAACACCATACTTTTCTTCCATTACTTCTTTCCAGACAGTTGCTCACAACTCAGAAGAGTAATACAGCATTAGATGAAGAAAACGAGATGCACAGATATATGTAATGAAACTCAAGCTAGGAGTCTTAGAGATAAAAAAAGATAAGTAGATATTTAAAATGTAGTCTGTTAAAGATTTAATCAGTTTAAAATGTAAGAGTAGAAAGACTAAGTTTCTGTTGTTTTAAGAGTTTAAGTAAAAAAAAAAAAAAACTGGAAAACATGTCTTTGTTGTTCTTTCTCCATTCTTAATTACGAGCTATCCAACAGAAACCCCTAGGTCATAGTTTATGTTTCTGTTCTCATCAATGTAACCAGAACACTAGAGAAAGGAAAAAGAAAGACATATTAACCAAAGGCTGCAATCACTTTTTAGTTGCCCCACTGTACAAATCTGATTTGGATGAAATGTCTTGTGGTATAAATATTTTAAACTTTAGAAGCCAATATGGTAGATTTCTCTATGTTTGCACAAATCCAATTTCTACTACTTTTAGTTCACTGGTTAATTCAATGGGTTGTAAACATTCTGGAAACGAAATCGTGTCTTTAAGTGGAGTTGGGGAGAGTACACCTTATTTTAAATATTTAGTTCGAATATCATTTTCACTTCTTGGTCTTATTATCTCAGCTTCATTTGGGGTTGGCTTCAGTGGGGCTCTCAGGCTGACTTTGTCAGGCCGCTGGAGGAGATCTACACTGACAGGACTCAATGACTTTCTCCTCCGCGAAAAGCCCCTGTCAGCTACACAAGGACGGGAGGTTGTCGGCACACTGTCAAGTGATTGCAGACCCTGACTTCTCAAATATGAGGTGGCGGCAGTGGCAGCAGCAGCTGCTGGTAGGTGCCCCGGACTCCTTAGACAACTTACACAGGAGCTGGTTTATGCAGCCCCTGCGGCAGAGCTTCCGTTGGGCAAGTGAAAGTTGCAAGCCTTCGCTCGCCACCATGTCTCAGCTCTCTAGGTGGCCCTGCCCTTGCTCGTTCTTGTGCTTGTGGTGGTGGTGGTGGTGGTGCAAGCCTGCAGGAGGGAGAGCTGCCTCGACATCTGATGCCCCTGGTTGCTGGTTCTCTGCCGGCTTACTGCTCCCAAGATGCTCGTGCCCATGTTTGTCGTGGTGTTTGTGGTGGTTATGCGTCTCTGAGGGCTCCGCGGTTTTACTCACAGTAGCCGAGGACACGTTTTTACAGAAGTCTTCATCTTCAAGACTCTGGAACAAATTTATAAATCACTTACTAACAAGCTTGTAGAATTACCATGAATGCATGAAAAAAATTACTTGTAGAGCCAACATAAGTTTTCCAACAAGTGAATTGGGATACACGTTGCTAGTATATCAATGAAAACAGTCGTAGTCTCAACATCTACAATTTTTATAATAGGATTAAAGAAACCAAACTACTACATTCTCTCTGTAAAATCAAAACTAAGTAGACTGGCTGAGAAAACTTACATCTTAATGAAGTCAATCAAATATTTCAGGATCTTAACCTCGCTTTTGCTACAAGTCACTTTTCAAGCCTGCCATCTGATCTAATCCTGTTTTCTAAAGCTGAAGAGCTGCTTTCTCTCTGACAACTCAAAAATGTCAGCAAGGACTGGCAACTTTTCATTCTGCAACGTGAGAAAATGTTTTTAATTTCATCAAAGCTTTGGTAATGTTTTCACAGTTCCGTTGGGTAAAAATGGCATCATAGCCTACTTTAATTGACAGCAGCTTTTTTCTCTCTTGGTTGAACAAATAATGTATCATATAATTGATGGCATCTGGGAGACAGCAAAACAGAATGGTGCCGAGCTGATATAGGTATTAGATCCTATGCTGTGATATTATCGTTAACAAATAGTTAATAAGTTTTAAGCCTACTATAGGAAAACTTTTTGCCTTTTTCTTTCAGTATGGCTGAGCATATTTTGTTATACTAATCCAGAAGTAATCCCAAAATATGAAAAATTAAATCCTGATGGCACTAATTACTTAAAGTACTTAAAGTCAGTTCAACTTTAAGAACTTTATTTACTGGGGCTGGAGAGATTGCTCAGTGGTTAAGAGCACTGACTGCTCTGCCAAGGGTCCTGAGTTCAATTCCCAGCAACCACATAGTTGGTGGCTCACAACCATCTATAAGGGATCCAACGTCCTCTTTTGGTGTGCCTGCACCTACAGTGTACTCACATACATAAAATAAATAAATCTTTTTTTTAAAAAAAAAAAAAGAACTTTATTTGCAACCCAGTCCCCTCATCTTTAAAATCTGAAAATAACTCTCAGAATTTTATAAATATTAAAATGTCAAAGTCGTATGATTAACATGGCCTGCCAACAAAATTAATTGGTTAAATGACTTGTTGAAGCTTCCTTTAGATCTGGGGGGGGAAAAATCAGAAAATATAGCTACTATATAATTTCAGAACGTTTTTTTAAACCTGAATTTAAATTTTAACAATCTGCCCAAAGTTAGGAAACATTGTTTCAAATTATTTTCTCTTAAGTATGAGACAAAAAAATTTTAGTCAATTAAAAATTTTATAGACATATTTAAATGTAGTACTTCTCATAACAAGAAATAAACATTTTCATGGGTATTAGGATATATCAGTAATTAGTAGTACACATCTCTTTTACATGGGAGTACAATAGTTCAACTTACAGAATGGAAGAGAAGATAGCTCTTTAGCAAAGCTGGTTGTCCTGAATCCTTGACAAATTAAATAGATATCTAGTTTCATTTCCCTGAGAGGTGACATCACAGGTGAGCTTTACTCCAACATGCCCAGGTTACCACAGTCATAATATTTTAAATGTTGACTAAGTTCTTCAAGCACTTATTCTTATGCAGCAACATTCATTAGCAACTGACGTAGTGATCTACATTGTTGGTTTGTTTTTTTTTTTTTTTTACTATTTTTAAATATTTATTTTTACTTCATGTGCATGAGTGTCTCCATGTATTGAATGCTTTTGTGCCTGGTACCCTCAGAGGCCAGAAGATGGCACTTGCATACAGTCTCCTCATTTTTAAATAAGGAGATGAGGAGAACAGGATCCCCAGGAACTGGAAATAGATCCCCTGGAACTGGAATTACAATGGCTCTAATCTACTATGTGGGTGCTGGGGACTGAACGGGGCTCCTCTGCAAAAGTAGCAAGTATTCTTAACCACTGAGTCATCTCTCCAGTTATGGTTTGTTTGTTTTGAAAGCCTTTCTAGATAAAGGCATCAATATGAATCTTGAAAATATATTTTAAAGTGTGTTACCAAACAGAAAATGTGCATTTAAATTTTTCCTTTTATAATGGATGGTGAACCACTTATTCAGATAGATTTTTAAAGTTTTCTTCTTATCCCCCAGTAAAAGCATTTGAGAAAAAATACCTACCGTGAGAGAGCAGTTTCCACACTTCTTCTCACAGTAAGCGATCTTAATGGCTTCTTCAACATATGGGAATGTGAGAAAGGAGTAAGGCAAACCAAGGTGGTACACAAGACGGCCACATCTAAAAGGCAAACACAAGGTTGCTACTGTAGTTTCTGTACTGCGACCATACTAGGGCTAGATTGTGTTAGGTGTTATGGGCCAAGACCCTTCCATGCCTTTAATAGATTTCCTTGAATGGAGTCTACAATTGTGTTTCCAGGATGTATACCAGGTCAGATTATAGCAAGAATACACTGAGTCTAATCTTAGTATTTTGAAATGGTATACATTTCACTAAATCATAAAAAAAATATGTAGTGACTGACTCAAATACATATTTAATTTTAATTTTATATTCTGCCAAAGACTAATCATGGAACCTTTTCATAACTGCTTAGGCAGGACAAATTTCACAGAAGCAGATATCATAGCAAAACAAAAACAGTATCCAAGTTTTGGGCAGAATCTTATTTATTTATTATTTTTGTAGTGTAGGAATCAAACCCAGGCCTTACATATACTTTCACTGTACTCTGTCAACGAGCTATATCCCCAGCCGTCAATATTTTTTAAGGTAATTCAGCTTAGCCTTGAACTCACTGTGACATCTAAGCTAGCCTGAAACTCATGATTCTCCTGTCTACTGAATATCACAAGTACAGGCTTGCAAGTATATAATACATGCATGCCCTGTGTGCACTAACTCATTTATTCAGAGGAACATAATAAAATCTTCAATAAAAGAACTAGAATTATAATTTAACATTCTCAAAAATGGTAAGGTTGAACTGTCCATTTTTTACTGACATTGTACCCAAAATATACATCTTTATATGAGTGCCAAAGTGTTGTACTTTACTACTGACTAGATTAGTTTAGAGGCCTGAGAGAATGAAATGTAATGATAAAATGATATTTAATGTAAGGAAAAGTAAGCATTCAGTCCATGTGGAGCCAGAAGAAAGCAAGCATCAACTAGGAATGTTTTACAGAAGACAATATATGCATTGAAATCTCTAAAAATATGAATGTTTTATTTAATCACAGATTCCAAAATAAATCCATACATAGCATACTTAAAACAATTATCATGCTTAGTTAAGAAATGAATAGCTATAAGTTTGTCAATTAATTTAGAAAGTGTGGTCATTAATCTGCAAAATATTAGGAACTATGTGCGTTATGCGAATGGATTCTTCATTTATTTAACACAGAGGGAAATGTATAGTCAGTTTTCTATAACTACCAAGTGGAATGGTGGACTCATCTTTAACTCAAAAAAAGTCATTCAAAACCATAAAAACCAAGTGCTTCAGCAGACAGAACTTGAAATTTGGTTAATTGATAAGAAAGAAAGGCAAGTTCCTCATTTAAATCCTTCCCTACTAAATACAGATCAGGAAAGAAACACTTGAGCGGTTGCAAAAATCTAAGGGAGAAGTAATAGGAAAGTCACCTGAGGGGCTGATTATAAAGGCAGTGTGGATGAATGCAAGACTTAGAAGCTGGTGAATGATTACAACTCCTTAACACCTGCCTGTCACAGTTTTCTGAAGGACAGATGGCAACAAAGCTATTACCCAAGACCATATTATCATGTTCTGCAATACAGTTTAGCAGATAATGGGTAGTGCTGGCCTCCCTCCGAGACTCACAGGTAGCGCTGGTCAATGTTTCAGGAATAAGATTCAGAAGAATGAAATTGATTCCTTTTGATTCAGTTTGAATCACCAAATTTAAGATGTTTGTGACTATAACTGTGGAACACATATCTTGGACTGGTGTTCAGTTACTGTCTTTGAACTTGGTACTTATTTCAGTTCACTAGGCTTTATGTGGTCATCGTGGTCAGAGAATAGATGAGCTCATCTTTGCAGAATGTTCAGTGTGAAGAGAAGGAAACCTAAGTCCCCCTGAATAATACAATCATGTAAACAGGAGGACTGTACTAGGAAGAATGAGAAGGAGGAATGGGGAGAGGAGGAAGTAGAAAGCTGTGGAGAAAAACAGTAGGGCAGTGTCTGTCATCAGTTTCAGGTGGAAACTGAAAGGGTCTCCAACAGTAAGGAAACCCAGGAGATGAAAGGTGAACTGTGGCTCTCAGCAGTGAAGAAGGCTACTGTGTGCAGTCAAAGTAAATAAGTAAATAGGAAGGGCCCGGAGGACGGCTCACCTGTCATATATGAGGAAGTCATCTTTGTTTCCATTTAAGAGAGTCCAGACATCTGTTTGATGTTCTTCTTGTCTGTAAACAGCAATGTGATCTGACACCTGCTTTTTAAGATGTGCGTGTTTTAATTGGGAAGGAGATCCTTGATGATTAACAACAATATAAGAAATGTTAAAATATCCTTGGCTCTCTAGTTTTATTCGCAGGTCTTCCAATCTAGGGAGAAAACACATAAGATGAATGATGATGTTTAGTTTGTTTATCTGTTCTGACGTCTACATTCTTTTTTACTTTCTATGAAGCTCTTATTACTTTTAACTGGCTGTATTTTTTTTCTTTGTGTTATAAGACTGAGCCTTTAACTTTTACAATTGTTTAAAACTTGAAACTTAATGCTTGCATGAATGTGAGCTCCAAATTAGATAAATTTAGATTCACTTTGCATATATACAGAATGTTATGCAATTAATATTTGGTGCATGAGTCAACCAATATCTACTGTTTATGGTTGTTAAATGATGCAAGACCTTCTATTAACATATTAGTGTTTAGTGTTTGCACTGGCTGGCAGCCTTTTTCTGCTTCTTAAAGTATCTGTTCCACTATTAGGAAAACATGTCCAAAGCCAGGGAATGCCACAGTAGACATTTTGGTAGTACTGTATATATCCATGGTGTGTGTGTGTGTGTGTGTGTGTGTGTGTGTGTGTGTGTGTGTGTGTATGCCCTCCTCATCTTTTTATCAGATGTGTGCTATACAAACATACTTGTCTTCAAAAGCATTTTTTAGCCGTTATATTATTCCTATTTGTATTGGATTTTATATGCATACATTTGTATCTAATAACCTAATACCTAATAACCTAGTGTCCTAAACCTTAAAAGATCACTTACCTGGATGCCTGCAGAAGGCACAGGTATCAGCTGGCTTGAAGAAGAGCAACCACTGTCACTGTGCCCTCGGAGTTTAACATTGGATTTTGATCTCCTATGTTCCAGGCTGGAGCTTGCTTACAAACAGGGCTTTGGCCTTGGCTCTCTGCTCCTCCATAGGGGAGGAGACAGAGAGCCAGGGCAAGCCCTAGACGTCTCCACATTGCTGAGGTTGTCCTATAAAACAAGAGATGTCTTCATTGAGAACTTCAGTCATTGCTGTAAATTTCTTTAAATATGGTAGGTACAATCCTACTTATTATAACTTAGTTCATGGATTTTATTTCCATTTTGTTGGGCTCAGTATGGGATGATCAGCTAGCAACCTGCAGCAAGATACAGTATTTCCATAAGCAGCACACATATGGAAATGTGCTGGATTAGACAGTCAGGCACCTCTCTGGGAGAAGACACATATTCAGAAGCACCTTCCAACTATAGTGCATAGTTGTAGAACATTCTGCAAACACATTTGAGATGCACTGAGCTCTGACTGCTTCGTCCTGTCCTCTGTCAATCTAGGAAATGTTAGTAGTGAACTCTGCACAAAACTGAAAAGAATCAGCCCAGAAAGAGAGATGAGGGCTTGGCAGTGGAGACATGGTGCCAATGTGAATGTGGCTCATGGTGACCCTTAGCTTGTCTTGCATAAAATCTTCCTGTAAAGTGCCAGACGAAAGGCAGATGGTAAACCACGGCTTCAAGTTCAAGCCTTCCACATTTGTGAACATTTTGGGAACATTCAATACTTTTGACTTGTTAGTCCTCCAGATGTAGTAACATGATAATATAGAACTTAAATCTCTTCAGAGATAAGACTACCTGCTTTGATATTGCCACCATAGTCATGGTAAGTATGACCAAGAGAGGAAAATCTTAGCCAAAGAGCAATATTACAAGTCGTTAATCTTGCCCCACTTAAGACTCTTTCTACAATATTCTACAAACCAAAAAGAAGGTAGTAGTTGCTACTACTGCCTTCATGAAGTTCTTGTGACTAGATAGAACATCCTCAGATAAAAAGATGCCCCCCTCACAGGAAAGTTAAAATATTAAGTAAATGATGAGAAATAGCCCCCAAACTTGGGCTATCTCTCTCAGAATTCTTTAAAGGTAAATTTAGAGACATGAAAAATGTGCAAAAATCATCAAGAAGAGGGAGGAAGAGGAAGAAGGAGGAGGAGGAAGAGGAGGAGGAAGAAGAGGAAGAAGGAGGAGGAGGAAGAGGAGGAGGAAGAAGAGGAAGAAGGAGGAGGAGGAGAAAGAAGAAGAAGAAGAAGAAGAAGAAGAAGAAGAAGAAGAAGAAGAAGAAGAAGAAGAAGAAGAAGAATCAAACATACCACACAGCTAACTTGAGTCATTTTGACAAAAGAATGCAAGAAGTGAAGTGTGGCGGCTTATGTCTATAAAGCAGACACCAGAAAGCTGAGGCAGAAGGATACCTCTGAGTTCAAGAATAGTATGGCTACAGGGTGAGTTCCAGACCTCTCTGGAATGTAGAGTGAGGAAGGGCCTCATGGTGTGAATGCTTCTGAGTACAAATTTCACTGACCACAGCAGCACACCTGTAACCAGCATTTGAGAGCTGAGGCAGAAGAACTCAAGGAAGGGCCATCCTCAGCCATACAGTGAGACAGTTCCCACCAAGGGAAGATAAGGGCCTCACTGAAGAAAAGTCAGGGAGCTGGGTATAATGGTTCATGCTTTTAATCCCAGTATTCAGGAGTCAAAAGGCACTTTGATCTCTGTAAATTTGAAACCAGCCTGATATACATAGTGAGTTCCATGACAGACAGAGCTGCTTGTGAGACCCTGTCTTGAAAAATCAAACTTAAAAGAAAGAATGGAAGGATAGGAGGGAGGGAAGAAAGGAGAGAGAAAGGGAAGGAGGGAGGGGGAGCTGGGTGTGGTGTGTACAACTTTAATCTCAGCGCTCAGAAGGTAGAGGCAAATGAATCTTATATAATAAGTCTTCATATAGCAACGTCCAGTCCAGCCAGGGTCACACCCAAAATAAAACAAGACAAGAAAGAGAAAATGTGACTTTTAAATCCACTTCAGCTATTCGTACTAACACATTTTTAATTCTGATGTTTAATCTGGGAGATTCCTTTAGGGTGATATTTACAGTCACAATGGGATCATTCTTATATCCATCAATTCCTGGGTTTTGCTAGAACTATAAAGGCAAAAAAGAAAAATGTTAAGTACTTTTCCAGATGCCAATTGTGCCTGAGAATATTTATGTTACTATCCTTTCTGCAGCTGAGGAAACTATGGCTTAGAGAGACTTTGAGTGCCTTCTCTAAGACCATACAGGTTATAATCCACAAGAGTAGATTTAAATTGCCTCTGCCCAATCCAAACCATCGATCTCTCAGCTACTGGGGTATATTGATAGTTTTTAAATATATCACCTTGGAATAACTATAAGAGCCAATTTTCTATATGCTCTATGCTCTGGGAGAAAAAGAGAAAAAAAAACCAAGCTATTCAGTTTTTTAATAGAAAGTCTTAATAGAAGTTAGCTTCTTTCCCAAACTAAATTTATGCGAGACTCTGGACCCAATCTCTAACACACACACACACACACACACACACACACACACACACACACACATCTCAAAACACTAAACTAAATTCAGCTTTTATAGAACTCCAGCATTAAGACACAGCCCTTGATATTCTGCCATAAAGTAGATATTTTCAAATGGTTAAATGGCAGACATAAACGAGAAGATTATTTCCCTCACCTACATTTCTAATGAAAAGAATGATCTGGCGGTGACAGGGAGACTGGAAAAGATGTGTTTCCACTTGCAGATTTCCCCATCATTAATCAATAGACTGCTTGACTTTGCTTAAAGTTGCTTTTATGGAATAAGCTTTGCATTTTAACTGTAACTGTCAAAGAGTTATATAAAAAGAATGAAGGCAAGTTCACAAAATTAGATCCAGTAACAACTGGACCGTAGTTATAGCCTTCTGTTACAGTCTTCAGTTGCAAGCCGAGATTAGCTGTTCATGCTCAGAACTGCATTTGATTGCACCCCATTAAAAAGAAAGCAGGCATACTCTTTGCCACACATCCTCTCCCCCTGAATTTCAGCATTTTAAAACCCTTCATCCACTCTCTACTTAAACTCAAAAAGTTCCCACCAGGACCACCTGGGACACCACCGCTGCACTGCCTAAAAGCACCGACTTCTGCACTGAGGAGGGAGCCTGCTCCCTCCTAGCTCTTCACTCTGAAACTGCTTCCGATTTCCCTGGACATCTCTACAGTCCGGTAGGACGGGCATATGTTCCATCTCTGCTCTTGAAATCCACTAGCTTTTCCTCTTGTTTGTCCTCACTCTAACCTTCGGTGGGAAACCCTGGGATTTAATCAGATAATATTGCCCATATGACACCACAGTCTCCTGCAGAGAGAAACAGCTGCATTTTCCACTGCCCCCCCCCCGCCCCGCTTCCCCTGAGCACAGCTCAGTAAAGGACAGAAATCAACAACAATAAAAACATAAAATTAAAAAGAAAAAGTTAACTTCTTCCCAGACAGTTCATCTTTTTTTTAAAAAAAAAAATGTTTTTAGTGTCTTTTAGTCATCTTTTTACTAAGCCTATTTTAAGACGGGGGAGAAACTTATTTTAACTCAGAAATATTTCCCAAACGCTAAAAGAATCAAGTCCTACTTACGCAACCCCTTCGGACCAGCTTACTGTCCTCTGCCTCTTTGCTCTAGTTAAGGCAGCTCCACAAAGCCACAGGCTGACACTGACATTTATAGCCCTCTTGTTTACCTCGCCCTCTGAGGTGCAGTCCAAAGTTCGGTACTCCCTCCTGCAGCGACCTTGCAAACGCAGCAGCCCCTGAACAGATTCTGATCTCCACAAGGAGAAGAAGGTTAACTGGCGAAGCCGTGCTTACAGAGGGGAGAGAAACGGGTTTCGACGGGTACTAACTTAATTTCTGCTCTTGATCACCCTATAATCTAAGAATTAATGGTACAGTCCAGGGTGGAAGGAAGGGCTAAAGGGAGAGAGGTCCTCCAAGTGCTGTTCTTTTCTAAACTACAATAATAGGGGAAAACATTTGCTTAACCAGCAAGTTAGGCAGCTGTTTTTAAAGAAGGAAAAACATCTTGTTTTCCTTTTCCCTTTTGGTGAGGAAGTTCATTGCTAAACCCACACTGTAAGCTCCTTTAGAAAAGTCACCTGCTGTCACATACTTTGGGTCTCCTGCTACTGCAGACCTGCGTTCCTTGTTCGGCTGAGCTCAGCTGGATTTCGATTGGTTTGCAAAGGGACCTCTGTTCTTGTGTTGTCCCTTTACCATAATGAACTAAGAACGTACTCTCCAATCTGAAAGACACCAAGCCTCATTGTAAATATACAGTAATCCTCATTCTTTTTGTGCCTCTCTTTGTCTCTCTATGCTCTCTCTGCCTTTGTCTCTGCCTCTGTCTCTGTGTCTTTCTGTGTCTCTCTGTCTCTGTCTGTCTCTGTCTGTCTCTCTGTCTCTGTCTCTGTCTCTCTTCTCTCCCTTTCTCTCTTTCTCTCTCTCTCTCTCTCTCTCTCTCTCTCTCTCTCTCTCTCTCTCACACACACACACACACACACACACACACACACACACACTAATGAGAGGGGAGGGGCAGCTCATGATTGACACAGAGCAACTATGGAGGTCGGGAGACCGTTGAGTGGAGTTCCATGCTCTCTTTTCTCCTTTAAGTGGCTTCCCCTTTAACTGGGTTCCAGGAATCAAATTCAGATCTTGCACTGGCAACAGCTTTCACCCTCCAAGCCACCTCCAGGGCCTGAAACCACAGTTTTCTCAAAGCTTAGTGCTACTTAGAAATCCCAACAGAATTTTTTCATAGCTGTTGCTTCAGGGTTATGTTTTGTACATTTTTATTTAAGAATTTTATTTTGATCAAATCAACCCCCACTGCCCACTCCAACTCTTCCCAGACCTTTCCCCACCACATTTTCCTCCCAGTTGCACGTGGTTTTTTTTTTTTTTTTGTTTGTTTGTTTTGTTTTGTTTTTTGATTGGTTGGTTGGCTTTGTTTTGTTTTCAGCCTACTGAATCTAGTTAACTCTGTTGCTATCTGTTCCGACACAGGCCCATCCCCTCGAGCATTAGCAACCTAACACAAGCCACACCCTTGAAGAAAAGTGACTCTCCCCCAGTGCCCTGACTGCCAGTAGCTTTTCAGCCCGGGTGGGAGCCTCCTGAGCGCCCACACACACACATGGACTTGATTAATCACAGCTATGTGGGTGGGTGCCTGAGCACAAGGGACCTACGGTATCCAAAACCACTGCTTCACAGCAGTCCTCCCCAACCTCTGGCTATTACGAACTTTCCACCCCTTCTTCTGTGGTCCTCCCTGCATCTTGGGCAGTCCTCCCCAACCTCTGGCTATTACGAACTTTCCACCCCTTCTTCTGTGGTCCTCCCTGCATCTTGGATGAGAGAGTTGATAGAGATGTTGGGCTGAACACTCCACAGTCACTGATCCTGTGCACTTTGACCAGTGTGACTCTCTACACCACCCCCGCCCCCACTGCAAGAAAAGAAACTTCTTCTCTGATGAGGGCGGTGAACGGCACTGATCTTCCCAGAGAATTTTAAAGATTCTACTGTGAAATGTCTACAAAGATAAGAATTGTACAAACAAATTATTAGTTGGATTTGGGGAAAGGAACAGAAATTTCAAAGTAAAAGAAGTGAGAAAGGGAACATTTCTTTCTGGTAGCTGCTGCACATGCTTAAGTGAGGTAAAGGGCAATGAGTATATAGGTCTCCCCACCCCTGCCTGATTTCTATGTCCTTAGTGAAATTCACAAGAGTCTAGACCACACTGTAACCCTAACCAGCCTCTGGATTTTCTCATTAATTTTGAGTCCATGCCCTCAAGGCCTTAAATGTTCCAACTGTGGATAACGATATTTAGGTGGTTAAAAAAAAATACTGAAAAGAAGCTAACCTCTAACCTTGGACCAAAGTTCCTTAACCCCTCATATAGGCCCAATACTCAAACCCCACTCTGAGGTAACACCTGGTAGGACCTCTTTTCTCTCTCCATAGTCTCAAGAACTCACTGTATCACTGTTAAGCTTGCTTCAGATGATATCCTACTGCTTAATGTTTCTTTAGATTTTTCTCTCAGCTTCCTGCCTAACTTCAGCTGTGAGGCCAGCAGGACAGAACACAGATGATCGATGATGTCAACCTTGGTAGAGATCTTTTCAAGTAAGCTTTTTTTCCCTTTGTATAGTCGATGCATTTTGAACAAACAAGCCCCCATTGACTGCCATGTGCTAAATACTGTTGTACAGGGCACAGAAAACTCATAGTCTCAGCTGCTATTCTTCTCATAGAGAAACTTCATTTGAAATTAGAAGGCATTGGAGGGCTCCATTCTGCTTACTTGTACCAAGTAGCCAACCTACTGGGATCTCGGATCCCTACAAGAATCCAAGTGCAACAATTTCGTCCCCAAATTAAGACACCTGTGCTTGTTCTCTGAAGCCCATAAATTTCTCTGTCATTTATTTTCTTGACTGGTTTCAACAGGCAGGTGGTCTGTGTGTATCAGGAAAGCTAGTCTTTTCCCTTTCTTTTCCTTTTGTTGCAGTAGCTTAGCAGGTTCTTGTTTTCCCTAAAAGGATTTCTGTCAATTGTCTGACTGGCTACAAGGGAAAACACCCAGCTATGTGTGTGCCTGAGGCAAGTGCAAACCACAAAAGGAGAAGATGGGAAGTCTATGCCGCTGGAGAAGAGGAGCTGGGCAGCATGGGACCATGGAGCACGATCAAGAAAGCAGATATTTTAGGCACACATTGATTAGGCACTAAATCAAATTACATTTTCTAAATAATGCTATGAAGATTTGAAAACTAACTTAAAAAAAAAAAAACCTGTGTTCTTTGTTGTCAATGACATGGAGGAAACAAGTAAACAGGAAAAACGAAACAAAACAAAACACACAACCTAAAGTTTAATTGCATCTAGAAAGGAAGGAACCTTGGAAATAAAAATGGCAGGCAGATGGCCTTAATACCAGCATTCCAGAGGCAAAGACAGACAGATCTCTAAGAGTTCAAGCCTGATCTGCATAGCAAGTTCTAGGACAAACACGTGATGAGACAACCCTGTCTCATGAATAAATAAATAAATAAATAAATAAATAAATAATCTGTGACCCCAGACAGAGGATGAGATGGGGATGGTGAGATCAAGCAGGTTCAGTAGACATGTTATCCTCGCTTTTACAGTCCACCTACACGGCTTCCAGCACACCTGAACTCAGCACTGTCTTGCCTGCTTTTCACCTCCTCAGTATTTTTGAGCAATTATAATCTCCTGTCAGATCTCTCTGGTGACACAAGAGACATTCAACTACTAACATCGCTGAGAGTAATTAAAAGGCTATCAAGTTTAACTTACTCCTAATGATCTCATCCATTCCAACCCAGAGTCAAAACTTAGTGCATCTGTCTATAGCATTCTTACCTTTTTATAAGATATGAGTAACTTCTATAAAGCATCAGAGTCCATGACAATAAGAGCTATATAGACTATGCACTGTGATTTTATAAACCAGTTATTAGTCAAGACCGCTGATAACACGGCATCCATCCACTAATTGCCAATTGTGAAGCACTGAGGTCTCAAATAGTGGGAAGTGAAGAAATCCTGTTCCTGTATCAAACACCTCTACAAGTTATTAACCTGTCTAGCTTAGGCTGTGTTAAATATGCAAAGGGAAACAAGACATCTACAATATTATTAGGAATAGAGCCTTTTGACCCAAAAGATATCCCTCCCTTCTCACAGCAAGCACAAAGTTATCCTAAATGTTAACAAATAAGTGGTTCCAAATATAGTATCATTTAAACATCCATATTGAAAGATTAACAGAAAGGATGTTTAGGAAAAAACAAAGTGTTTTTAAGTAAGAACATTCTATTGGCCAGCGGAAGGCCAGGGAACAGCTGCTCTTAGATAAGGCCTAGCATTTTTTTAGAAAAGGCTTTTGATATTCATAGGAGCCTGAAATGGGCTTTGAAGGGAGTTTTCCTTCAAGTTTACAGATCTAAAATCTGTTTGATGAATCAAACATAAATGATCGGGGACTTACTCCGTACAGTGCCAAGTTTCATGTGGGACTGAGAACTTCCAGAGAATAGCAAACATCAAAAGAATGTTGCTTGAAGAAAACAAAAAACAAAACACAGAACAACCTTACCCAAACCAAAGCCACAGTGTCTCTCAGATCTTCAAGCCTCAATATCAACATTACCAGGTTAGAAGCCAGGGTAGAGAATCAAGCAGCCTCTGAAATAGTGTTAATCTCTCAACAGTGACCACATAAGGTTAAGTCAGAGAGTTGGGATCAGAAAAATAAGTGAGACCTACGTCTGTCCAGACACCTGTTCAGGCATTGATTGTTAACAGTAGTTGGCTCATAGATACTCGCAGGGCGGGTGAGAAGGGCCAGATGCCGGTTCCCCTAGGCAGGAACTAGAAGCCTGCAGCAGGTGCTGTCAAGGACAAGAGTGGCCTGGATCACTGCAGCAGAGATTCATTGAGCACGTTGACACAAATTTTTGATTGTTAATATTTGCTGAAAGAATGGATCAATGGATAGTTAAACTTTTCCAGGAGACTTAAGAACTGGGAAGTCTGAATTCTGACACTAGGAAACTCCTTATAAGAGAGATCGCCCCAAGCAAAGTAAATCATTTACTGATCTCGATCTTAAGATTATTTTACGTGGGCATTTGCCGCAGTCAGACTTATCATATTGCCAGTGAAGCCGAGTATATATTTATTTCATCACATGTTCCTGTTGTAGATATACAGTCTCCTAATCATCAGTCAAAATTGGTAATATCTTACACCATCTCCCAAAAAACACTCATTCCTATTTCCCTTAAAGTTAAGAGTCTTTATCTGCTAAACTTCTGAGTGTTATCCAGTTTGCAAAGAGACAAGGCTTAAGTAATAGAAAACTTTTTCCAGAACATTGGTCCCATTTAATTATGTGGCTACTACAAGACACTTAATTTTCTGGTGATCTTGGTTTGCTAATTCATTTTACATGAATGTGTGCTACCAAAGGGTCTTCTAGGATTTTTGCCAATAAATTCTCAAACTTTTTGAGAATCTTAAATCTTTAAAGCATTCTGATAGAATAATCAATTAAACATAATAGATCATTTTAGACAGGCACAGTCCACCACAATGGAGAAGGCATTGACTGGTCACATGGCATCCAGTCAGGAAGCAGAGAGAGAGGGCTATTGGTGTTTGACTCCCTTTCTCCTTATTGAGCTGGAGACCCCTCCCCCATAGAATAGTGACATCCACTTTTAGGGTAGGTCTACCTTCCTCAATTTATATAATCTAGAAAATCCCTCAAAGTCATGCCTAAGGGTTTGTTTCTATAGTGGTTATAAAAAATTGACAGCCAAAGTTAATCATCAGAGTGTCTTTACATAATGCTCATTAAAATTAATTCAACTTTCCAAAAAAAATGGAAATGTGGTCTTATTTTATATCCTAAACTATCAATAATGATTCTGTAGCTATACATAAATGCCATCGGTGCTATTCCACTGTTGCTTTTACTCTCTGTGTATAGGTGTGTGTTTGCATACGTATAGGACATGTCTGCGTATGCCCATATATGGAGGCATGTATGTGCATGTAGAGGCCAAAGGTGGATGTTAGGTTTCTTCTTAGATCACCTTGTATCTTATATTTTTGAGGCAGGCTTTCTCAGTGAACCTAGAACTCACTCATTGTCCAGACTGGCTGGCCAATAGGCCTCCAGGGTTCTTCTTGCATCCATTTTTGGGTGCTGAGACCATAAGCACCTCAATGGCCAGGCTATTGCATGGGTACTAGGAATACAAACTTAAGTCTTCATGTTTGTACAGCAAACACTATCCCCACTGAGCTGTCCCCCTAGCCTGTCCATCACTCCTCTTAACCTAACACTATGTCATAGACATCCTGAAGACATCCATAGATAACTGTCTTCAGACATGTTTAATTATTTCATTCCCTTTCTATAAGAGCCCACTTTCTCCATCCTAGGAACTTTTTCATGCTTCATTATCCTTTAGAATAGGCACGCTAGTTGTTTTTCGTTTGCAAATTTTAATGTATTACACATACAATTTCTGCTTGAGGTAAAATTGTTGAATCAAAGGGGATGTAGATATCAATTTGTTTTGAGACAGAGTCTCATTATAGCTCTAGCTGACCTGGAATTCACTATGTCGACCTGTCTGGCCTCAAATTCACTCCCTCTACCTCCCTCTGCCTCCCTGGTGCTGGGAGTAAGGCTGTGTGCCTGGCTATATGTTAATTTTTTTATTGGTATTCCCAACTGCTCTCCTAAGTACACACCAAGTAATAGTCTCACCCATAAGTATATGACACAAATACATGACAGTATGTGCTCGAATTATTGTTTAATTTGAATGTATTTACATTTGCTGGCTGGTTTAGTTTGCTGAGGCTGTTATAATAAAATGCCACAGAGTTGGTACCTTGAACAACAGAATTTTGTTTTCTCATAATTCTGTAAGCCAAAAGTGTAGGATTAAAGTGTTAAAGTGCGTATTTCACCTGAGTCCTCCTCCTTGCCTAACAGCTGCCTTGCTCCGTCCTCATGTAACCTTCCTCCAGAGGTGTATGCCCTAAGTACCTTTCCTGAAACAGCATATTGGATTAAGTTCACCCTAATTACTTCATCTCACAACTGCTTCTTCAAAAGTCCAATCTCCAAATACAGTGACATTCTGAGGAATGAGGAGTTAGGATGTCAACATATGCACTTGGGGAACACATTTCCAGACATAATATTAACTATCTTCGTTCATTTCTTTTTTGTAATGTCAGTTATGTATTTTGACTGTTTTCCCATTATTTGGTCTATCTTTTCTAATTATTACTTGTATTATTTATATATTAGTGAAATGCTCTCAGTATGGTTTTCTTTGTTGCTTGGTATATTGATTTATGAAGATTGCATAGCTCATATTTTGTCTTATTAGCAATATGAAATTGAGGGCAGAAAGAATTTTTTTAATGCCATTAGGATGTCAGATAGAAGTATGGTCCTTCCTACATCTCTTAGGGTTTTCAGATGACTTCTTGCTGCAACCTAGTATTGATGCAATGCTGGTAGCGTGAAGGATTCTGTTACTGAAATGCAAACTCCGGCTGGGAACATAACTCAGGGGGAGAATGCTTGTCTAACCCACAGAGGCTCCAGGTTTGATACTCAGCACACACAAATACAGCAGAAAGGAAGGAAGGAAGGGAGGGAGGGAGGGAGGGAGGGAGGGAGGGAGGGAGAGAGGGAGGCTCAGTTACTAGAATTCTTCCCTAGCATGAAGCCCAGGATTTAAATTCCAGCACAGTATAAATCAGGCCTGCTGGTATAAGCCTGAAACTCCATCACCTTCAAGTTCATCCTCATCTTCAAGGTCATCCTCATCTTCAAGGTCATCCTCACCTACATAGCAACTTTGAGGTAAGCCTAAGATATAGGAGATGCTGTCTCAGCAGACAGAGACAGTATAAAACCCACACTCAAGTGTAAGTTTGTAGATTGTCCTCGTATCACCCCCTCATTAGCCCTCTCCCAGTACTGGAATATATTAAGATGGCCACTCTAAAAAAAAGAAGGAAGATAGAGCTATTGTTTGTGGAGTCATCTATCTCTTAGGTGGGCCTGTAATCATCTACAATGGTTTTGTTTGAGAGTCACAAAAAGTAATCCTTCTGTACTATTTATCCTATTAAGGTTTTTTTTCTTTTCTTCAAAAATTCCTGAGGTAAAGCAAGCTTGTCTGTAGAGAGATGCCACTGGCTTCACGAGGAATGTCTTCTCCCACAACCTCTACACTCACAAGTGACATAGAAGGGCATAATCTAAAATTTGTATGGCACTCACTTTACACAACCCTTTTTATTCACTCTTTCTGTTTGTGGACCCATTGTTATTACCATAAGACATGGCAGAGTCAAAGCTACTGTTTGAAAGTAATAAGCTCCAATGGAAAATGTATCTCTGTATTTCTTTAGTGTCTGATAGTTTAGGGTTATCATGACCTCTTAATGTGCCAATAATATGTCAAGTCATCAACAGATGCAGATACTATTGTAAAATGAACAAGACCTTAAGTCAAGTGTGGTCTCAGCATCTGGGATGCTGAGGAGGGATGCAGGAGGACAATAAGTTCAGGACCAGCTTTGGCTGCATAGCAAGACCCTGTTTCAAAAATCAAGGCCTAAGGATCTGTCTTAGTGGTAGAATGCTTTCCAAGTTTATGCAAGGTCTTGGGTTTGAGCCCTTGCACCAAGAGGAATAAAAGAAAACAGAGAAAGTAACAAAGTCATCAGTGTGTAGTATTGAAGTTTCTGAGTTGTCTAAACTAAAACCATCCACCCTGGCCTCCTGTTCCTCTGTCCTCAAGGCTGTTGAATACACTAACCTCCGGAACATCATGTACTTTGTCTTGGCTAACACCTCCAAGGATGTTCCAGCTTCAGCTTCTACAATGTCACATGTCCTGGGGTCTGATTGTGCTCATATTTGACATTTCCCATCATACTAACCCTGTGCACATTCCTTAGCCTGGCCTTTGTCTCCTAGACAAGGTCACATTTCTTGCCAAAGTTTCTTAGCTATCATCTTTTCAATCACAGAACTAACAAGGTTCCAAAGGCTCCAACCCCAAAGGCTTAACTATGGTGACAGCAAAACCCAGATCCTTTCCACCCTACTTGGAGCTTCTCCATGATCAGAAAAGCTCATTGTAGCCCAGGCCCTCACCTGCACATAACCAGTCCTTCCTTTGTGAGTAACTCCTCTCCTCAAATGCCCTTCCCTCCGCTATCCTATTCAAATCTAGCACAAAGATGTTCAGACTCTGAAAACCACATAGCCTGGGTTTGTATCCAATTTCTCTACTTATTAACAATGTGACCTTGAATAAAACACTTAGCCCACAATATCCAGGGTTCCTCATGCACAAAATGAGAATAACATACTGTGCAGCAGAAAGACTGATTACCTAATATTGGCCTTTAGATGTTGGCTCTAATCCTATCAAGGGAAGTAAGGATTATACTTGGGAAATTGCAGTAGATGAAATTGACAGCCTATAATCAGCTTCTCTAACAAACTTGAACCTTTGGAAGATGCATGGTGGCCATTTTGAATTCACTCAGAGAATATCATTTTGCCCAATACTGACAGTCTAGGAAACCTGGTCCATATATGACATGAAGGTAAGTTGCCTAGCAGCAAAACCAGCTGTATTTCTCATTCCTTTATGCATTTTTTAAAAAAAATTGTTTATAAGCTAGTGAACATTTATTAAGCAGCCATGATGTTTCAGGCACTTGTGACTGTAGTCATCTCTCTGAGATCCTGTACTGGCTGGTTTTGTGTGTCAACTTGGCATAAGCTAGAGTCATCAGAGAGAAAGGGGACTCAGTTGAGGAAATGTCTCCATGAGATCCAGCTGTAAGGCATTTTCTCAGTTAGCAATGGTGAAGGGTCCAGACCATTGTGGGTAGGGCCATCCCTGGGCTGGTGGTCCTGGGTTCTATAAGAAAGCAAGCTGAACAGCCATGAGGAAGCAAGCCAGCAAGCAATATTCCTCCATGGCCTTTGCATCATCCCCTGCCACCAGGATCCTGCCCTATTTGAGTTCCTGTCCTGACTTCCCTCAATAATGAGCAGCAATATGGAAGTGTAAGCCAAATAAACCCTTTCCTCTCCAACTCACCTTTTGGTCATGGGGTTTTGTCTCAGCAATAAAACCCTGACTAAGATAGTCCCCAAGGTTGAGAGCCATACTCCTGATCCTAGTCCAAACTATTGTGTGACACTTGACTTGGACCAAGTTCTCAGCCCTATGAATAGACAGATCTCCTGACCCTCAGTTTAAGTTTACTGCTGTAGAAACCGCAAGGCAAACCAGACACGTAGTGCACACTTGTAGTCTTAGCCCCTGGGAGGAAAAGACAGGGGGATTTTGAGGTCCAAGGCACACAGAAAAACTCTTGTTTCACTAAAATGGAAAAAAGGAAAGACTACGTTCAGATAAAGTTAGAAAGTCAGTGGAGACTTCAGAAGACTGCAATCCTATTATCATTTTTACTGCAATTCTTTTTTTCATTTATTTATTTATTTTGCATCCCAACCACAGCCCCAATCTCTCCTCTCCTCCCAATCTTACCCTCCTACCCGCTTTCTCCATTCCCCTCTCCCATTCTCAGAGAAGGGGAGGCCCACTCTCTGGGTATCAACCTACCCTGGCACATCAAGTCTCATCAGGACTAAGCACATTCTTTTCCACTGAGGCCAGACAAGTCAGCCCAGCTAGGGGAAAGTGATCCAAAGGGAAGCAACAAAGTTCTAGTTGTTGGGGGAACCCCCATGAAAACCAAGCTGAGCATCTGCTACAAACAATGTAGGGAACCTAAGTTCAGTCTATGCGTGCTCTTTGGTTGGTGGTTCAGATTCTGTGAGCCCCCATGGGTCCATGCTAGTTGACTCTGTAGGTCTTCTTGTGTCGTACTTGATACCTCAGGTCCCCTTAGTCCTTCTCCCGACTCTTCTACAAGACTCCCTGAGCTCTGCCTATCATCTGGGGCTGTGGGTCTCTGCATCTGGATGAAGTCTCGCAGATAACAGCTGTACTAGGCTCATGTCTGCAAGCAGAGCAGAGCATCATTAACAGTGTCAGGGGTTAGCTCTCTCCCATGGGATGGATCTCAAGTTGGGTCAGCCAATAGTTGGCCATTCCCTCAATCTCTGCTCTATCTTTATTCTTACACATCTTGTAGGCAGAGTAAATTTTGGGCCAAAGGTTTTGGGGGTGGGTTGGTGTTCCCCTCCCTCCACTGGAAGCTCTGCCTGATTTTCAGTCAAAAAAATGTTAAATCTAAAAAGTTCCTGACACAAAATATCCCATCTGGGACACTATAAAAAGACCAAACCTAAGAAAAATAGGAATAGAAAAAGGAGAAGACTCCCAGATCCAAGGCCCAGAAAATATTTTCAAAGAAATCATAGAAGAAAATGTCCATAATCTAAAGAAAAAGCTGGCTATAAACATAAAATCCTTCAGAACACAAATTAGATTGGACTAGAAAAGATAATCATCCTGCCACATAATAATCGAAACACTATATGTACAGAACAAAGAATATTAAAAGTTGCAAGAGAAAAAGACCAAGTAACACATAAAGGCAGACCTATCAGAATTACACCCAACTTCACAACAGAGACAATTCTTAAATAAGAAACTTTAAGACAAAGTTGTATCAATTCTTAAACAAGAGACTTTAAGACAGAGTCATAAAACCAAAAACTGTGAGATGAAATGCTTGTTGCTTTAAAATTTAAGTGGCAAAGTTCTGAGATAATTTGTTAGGTAGTAATATTGGCTAACAAAAGTAAGAGTATTGTTACACACCCTTATTCATTTACTCAGATAATTAACTGTTACCTGGGCATTACTAAGATAAAACAATTCCAAGAAGAGAAGAGTCCCCTGTGTTCTGGGAATTCAGTGGAAAAGTTTACAAACATCTAGAATAGAAAGCAGTATTGAATGAATGTTCAGAACAGGCATTAGACAGAAAGGAAATTGAGCTTTGGTCAGGCTTGTTGGATAAGTAGTAAGGCAGGGGTGGGGATAGGCAAGTGAGAAATGATGGTACGATGGCAGGCAGGAGAAAGTACTAGACCTCCAAGAGTCTACAAGCCAGCTAAACAGAGATAGAGAAGAACCTAGAGAGATAAATAGCAAAACTCATTAGGGATTTTTTTTTTCTCTAGCTAGTAACTATAGTCATTGGGACACTATGGGAAGAGGCCATGCTTAGATGGTTCTAATACTACCATTTCATCTTAACCTTGCCAAAGATGGAGAAACAGGAAGCACAATTTCTTCTATCTGGTTCAATGTACCATCTCCAAAGCCAATATTACATGATTCCATGACCACTAAGTCGGAGTGAGTTCGTCATCACCAAAAAGGAAGAAGAAAACAAAACAAAGTGTCTTTGATGGAGCTGTTGCCGTATGCTGGAGGGCTGTAGTTCTCATTTGGACCATAGAAATTTAACTAAATAAAACACAGGTATCTTACAAAACATAAAACATGAGAACCTTTTGATTCACAAATGCAAACTTCCATGATCAAACGTGATGATATGATGACCCTGCTATGTAAACATGTCATTAGCATCACAGCTGTTCGTGGCTGTTTCTGGAGTCTGCCAAAAAGCCTTATGAGGTTTACTCAGAAAAATAATCTGCATCTCAGAAATTAACTACTTGAAGAGAAGGCACGGGGTGTCCTTAAACATCTCTCAATGTTTTCATCACTGGAATCGGTTAGTAATGCCTTGAACTATTTCAGTTAGGCACTCTGTGATGAACATCTTATGGGCTGAATTGTACACCTCTAAAATTTATATATAGAAGTCTTAGCCTCTATTATGTCAGAATCTTATTAGATTTAGAAATGGGGGTTTTAAAAAGATAAAAATGAAGTTGTATCCAGTATGACTGGTAGCTTGAAAGGAAGAAAACACTAATTACACAGGCAGACAAAGGGTGGACATAAAGATGCAGAGGTGATAAGCTGAGGGACTCTAGTATCAGTTTGTCACCTTCATCTGAGACTATTTCAAGTTTCCAGACCTATGAAAAGCCAAGTTGCTCTTGTTAAACCATGCCGTCAGTGGCCTTTGTTATGAAAACTCTAGCAATCTAATATAAATATCTTTATAAACAGACAGTAAATATACATAACTCTCCTCTAAGTGGTTTGGTGTAGTATTCTGATACTCCTATAAATCTAGCACATGGGAGGTAGAGGCAAGAGAATCTGGAAAGAGTTCAAGGCAAGTCTTGGCTATATAAGATCCTGTCTCAAAAAAATGAACCAAGAAAAGGACATTGTTTTTTTCTAGCATGTAAAAGAACTTAGTTTCCATCACCAGCTATGCAAAATTCATAATAATAATAATTTTTTATCAAGCAAAGAAATTCATTGGTGACAAACCCAGAACATATACATAGTCAAAACAGAAATGGTTTATTTGACTCATTATCCTGGACCAACTAATGTTTATTAACAGATGTTCACCTCTGCAGGTAGATACATTAATGAATCAAATTAGTCTGTGATTAGAGTCCTCTACCATATCATTTGTATGACTTTGGTCAAACTAACTAAACTTTACCTCAGTTTTGTCATTTATAAATTGGAGATACTAAGAATTCTCCACCACTAATTAGGTTCAGTGGTTTAATAGTTTTTTTAAAGTGTATGAAGTTGGGAAGTGTGCATGTGGAGAGGGATCTTAGAGGAGCTGGGGAAGGGGAATCGAATATTACCAAAATACATTACATACAACCATGAAATTCTCTAATAATAAACTAAAAATATATTTATTTGTTACTTAGAGTTTTCCCCTTCTTTTTGCTATTTTTTAACACTGTGCTGTCCATATGTGCATGGGTCATGGGACTGGCACTAGAGCAAGAGGAGCAAACCAGTGGCCACATCCTTGAAGAAGACTGATTCTCCTGCATGCAACAATCATCAACTACCAATAGCCCATTAGTCTCAGGTGGTAGTTTGAATGATAATATCCCTCCAGGCTTAGGTATTTAAATACTTGGTCCCTAGCTGGTGGAACTATTTGAGGAGGATTAGGAGATGTGGCCTTTTTTGAAGGAGGTGTGTTATCAAAAGCAGGCTTTGAGGTTCTAAAAGCTTATACCATTAGTTCTCTCTCTCTCTCTCTCTCTCTCTCTCTCTCTCTGTCTTGTGGTTGTGTCTGAAGATGTGAGCTCTCAACTACTGCTCCTGCAACATACCTTCTTATTTCATGAAGGTCATGAACTCTCACCCTCTGAAACTGCAAGCTCCAAATAAACTCTTTCTTCTATAAGCATGGTGCCATATTAGAGCAATAGAAAAGTAAATAAGGCAGACCTCATAAGCACCCACACACACACCCCAACTCTTCTGGGAATTTTTGCTTGATCTTGTGCAGGTATTACTCAGATAGCCACAGCTGCTGTGAGTTCGTGGGTACAAGAACCACATCAGATGACTTCCATGTCACAGCACCCCTCCCCATCCTCCAGCCTTGCATTCTTATGGCCTCTTCATCTCAGATGTTCTCTGAGCCCTGGTAGTGGTAGGGATGTTTAATGAAGCTGTCCTGTTTAGCTAGATATGATGGCACATGCCTTTAATCCCAGCACTCAAGAGGCAGAGGCAGGTAGATCTCTATGAGTTCAAGGACAATCTGGTCTACATTTCAAGTCCTAGACCAACCAGAACAATGCAATGAGATCCTGTCTCAAAAATAAACAACAACGACAATGTCCTATTTAGGGCTGAGCACTCACAGTCATTTATTCTTTCTTTATTTAAACATTTTATTTTTGATAAATTCATTAGAATTATATTTCCATAATTTTCCATAATTTCTATCCCTCCCTACTCCTTTCTACTTCCTGCCATTTCCCCAACTGTCTCTCAAAATCATAATCTCTTCTTTGATAATTCTTATTATTATACACATTTGTACATATACACCCACACATATGCACTCATACACACACACCCTACTGAGTCCATTTAGTGCTGATCATATGTACATGTGTTTAGGAACTTCGCTTGCTCTCTGACCAGTTAGGAGCCTCTACACTCACTACTGTACACTCACCAAGGCTATGCCCAGTCCATCTCTACAGCTATAATCATAAATATTTTGAAGGCATTTTGACAGCATGGCCATTTTTAAAAAGAAAGAAACTATGGTTTAATATTCCTAATGAAAGCTATACAAAAATTACTTTTTTCCTCTTTAACATTGTACAGTATGGTAGGTTTCACTGTGATCTTTTTATACATACATTTGCTCAACTCCCTTCCCATGATACTTTCCTATTCCTCTTTTCCTTCCCTCTGGTCCTTCTTCTAAACAGTGCCCTTCTACTATGCTCTCTTATGGAAACCGTGTGACATTTGCCATTCAGAGTCTAGTGTTTAACATAATGATTCCCACCTCCAGCTGTTTTGGTGGATTGGTTTTTAGTAGGTTTTCTTGGGGAACTGGGATCAGTTTTGTTGTGTTGTTGTTGATTCTCTTCCATTCATACATTCCATACACGTGATGCAGTATCTTCTTCACCCATTAATCTGCTGGTAGGCATGTAGCTTGATTATCTAACTAAGGTTTTGTGAGTGGTACCATGAAGAGCATGGATAAGAAGGAGGCAAGGAAGAAGTACCTCAGGATTTCTGTCAGTTGTGCATATAAAGCACTGTATATAAATCACTTAGCCAAACATCTGACCATGAGCCGGAGAGCAATGAAAAATCCACATACACTTATCCATCCTGTGTTTTAACACAATGAGGTCATTCTGCATATTATTTTTGCAGAATGTTTGGCATGGTCTTTCTGTTAGTTATCTATTATACTCTATTTCTAAAAATAAAAGTAACCCACACATAGGAATGTCTTCTGGTCTTATGGTGTTTATTGTGAACAATCTTTTCTTTAGCTTCTTATTGTATAATTTCATGCAAGTTTAAGACCCTTATGTTTTGGAACACTTGCAAAAACAGTCAGGCCTGAGAAATCTTGTTCAAACTTAAGGCATTGCCAAGTTTAAGGCTCTTGCTGACTCTGCCGCACAGCTGCCAGATACACTGGTTGACATGTGGAAAGAAAAACATGAAATTATGAAATAAAATGTTTTGGAGACCAGAATAGAGTTGAGGTTTTCCTCTTCTAGAATGCTTGTGTCTAAGGATCATGCATACCCAAAGACCACACATCTGAGTCTCAGACAGGCTGACTGCAGGGGATAAACTGACAAGATACTCCAGAAAGGTACCAAGATGACCAGAAAGTCAGCATCTGGAAGCCTCCTGCACCATCACTATCACCAAAAAGCAGTTTCTACCTTCGGAAGCTTTGTTCATTGAGCTTTCTCTAAAATGCAGAAACTCGTTGGAGATTTTCAATCTGAAGTTCTTAGGATGAAAGAGTTCCGGTCCTTTTCCAGAGCAAGTTCTGATGGGAGAAAGAGAAAAGCGCTCGAGTCAGCACCGAATACATGGGGGAGGGGTGGGGTAAACAAATAAATGGGGTGCTGAAGGATGAAGCTTTAAAACCACACAGTTACATCCGTTTACCTCCAAGTGTGCAAGGGCAACGGAAGGAAGCCATGCCGCAGTAGGGTTGGGGGTGGTGATGGCTATTACAAACCCCAAAGGTATGAGAAAAATCTGCATTTTAACAGAGCCTCAGGATACTTCCCAGATTCGCGGAGGATAAAACTTCATCCATTTGGAGAGCAACTGTTGTTATTATCTAATTGCATGTGAAGAAGCAGCCTGGGTTGTATAGAAAGACACGTGGCAGGGGTGGTAATAGGCTCTCACCTGTTTATAGCAGCTCTTTCTTCTAGTAGTACTGTCATTGTATCTGGTCACCTTAAATAGTTGCCAGCCACCTGCTATGATATGAGCAGGACGTAGCACAGAAATCTGCCAGACAGAATTCTGCAGGGAGCTGGGAATGCTTGTGCAGTTGCTGTCTGAGAGCATTTCACTGCAGAATGCAGGGAAGCCAGAGAGACAGGGAGACATAGAAAACACCCTCACCCCATCCCCAGAGGGTCACTTGGCTGTGAAACTGGGGAAAGAGAAACACATATAACACTACAAGCTAGCTTATTACAACTTTCTTACCGACCAACTTTTTTTTTAACAGAGCCTCTCTGATCAGAATTCAATTGAATTTGGATTATTAAATAAACCAAAGAAACAGATGTGACTATTTATTTTATAATGCATTCATATACTCAAAAAGTAGGTTAATAGCAAAATGTTGTTTCAGTTAGTTACATACATTTCAGTGTTTGTGAATATGGCTCTAATAAAAACCCCTAAAATGACAATTTTTTTCAAGAACATTGCTTATACACTCAATTAAGCAACCCAATTATTTGTTTCAGTATGAAAATTCATCTTTGAATTTGAAAATGCACCCTGTACTAAATGGCTCCCTTCCAAGCCTACAGACTCTTTTTAAAGGAAGCTGCTGGCCCAAGCTCTGTGGAGAAAAACAATTCCAACCATTGGTCACCATCCCTCACATTAAAATCAATGCAGAACTTTAAAACATATCACTCCCCAGGCCCTAGAGATTCTAACTCTAAAAGTCTAATGGATCTTGGTTGGTGTCTAATTTTTATAGGCATTGCAGAATATTCTGCTTTTTAGCCAGAACTGAGCACCACTGTTGTAGACCATTCCATGAGCTGGGAAGAACATAAATTATGACTCTCTCCATCTCTCACATACAATCAAATAGATTGATAAGTTGTAGTGGCCTGTGTCAGGATACCCAAGACCATTCTTATATGCAGAGCCTTTCTAGAGCTCTCAGAACTTAGCACAGTTGGACTCATGGCTAAGATCTTTTACAGCGATGTAATTACAAAGACACACAGTCAGATCCTAATGGAAAAGACAGGCCGAATCTAGATAAATCCATGCACAAGTCTATATCCTCTCCTTTTGGGAGGGACTACTCAAATGTGCTGTTTTCTTTAACGACAAAAAACAAAACAAATCAAAACAAAACAAAAACAAACAAACAAACAAAACACTAATAACTAATATATATGATGTCCCCCAGTGGAGGATACATTTAGCATTTTTGTTTGGGACTGGCCACAACAGCTGTCTGATTGGTATATGCCAAACTCCCAGTTCCCTTGAAATAAAATATGTTTCACACATCAATCACGTTACTTGCATAAGCAGTGCCGGCACAGAGACACGCCATTCTCAGCCTTGGGAGTAGTGGGATCACTTAATAGTAGCGGAGGACCATCTTTGTGGGTTAGTACATTCAGAGTACAGGTAGCAGGCTGAGGCAGATAGCACAAAGTGGGGAAAATGGCCATTGGCTAAACCAGTAACTTCTCAGGAATCTGACTTGAAGAAAGTGGAGAGAGCTTCAGATGACTGACTTGGAGAAGAGTTAGGAGAGAGAAAGAGAAGCAGCCATTGAGGACACGGCTGGCCAGCTCTGCCACTCCCAGGTGAAGTTATTCCCAACACAGACTCTTCATCTCAGCCATTTCTGTTGTAAAGAAGTCGGGCTCCTGCACTGTGGAGAACTATGGGCCCTTTATAGCTGTTATCTGTTCGCAAGTCTGTTGTCACTCCCAGAAAATATTAACATTCACCAGACTGTGGGTCTGTGGTTGTGCAATAAATAAATAATAGAGCATTTTCAGATTTGCTCATGTTTGCAGACTAACATCACATGCTTCTAAAGAACAGGAAGTAATGCTCAAAATCTGTACTTTGGAGTCTCTGGGACAAATCAGTAAAAAATGTTGTTTGCTAGTTACTTAAAAGGTAATTTAATCTTTGCTCACTCATTTTGAAAACTGCAAAATTCTCATAAGGAAAAGGACCCCAAAATAATAGAAAAATGTTGAAGAAAAGTATCTGCTAAATTATAATTCAGGAAGAGCGGTAAGCCCAGCTTAGTGAAGTGTGCCTCTAATGGCAGAAGTCAGGCCTGGCAGTGGTGGCGCATGCCTTTAATCCCAGCACTTGTAAGGCAAAGGCAGGCAGATTTCTGAGTTCAAGGCCAGCCTGGTCTACAGAGTGAGTTCCTGGACAGCCAGGGCTACACAGAGAAAAAAACCAAAGCCAAAACCAAAAACCAGAAAAAAAAAAAAAAGTCAAAAGCCGGTGCAGAGGCAGAGGCAGGAGGATTGCTATTTGCTATTTTCTATTTTCAGACTGGCCTGAGGGACACAACCTAGCTGTCTCAAAAATAAATAAATAAATAAATAAATAAATAAATATAAAAATAAAAAATAAATAAAATAAGAGAAAGAGAGAATGGGAGAATAAAACAACTCTACACATATGCCACATACAATGATTAACATACCACCCAAAATGGTCTTTGAAAGACCTGTGCAGGGATATGCATTAGAAATAAGCAATTAAGCTTAAAAAGAACTAGTAAGACATGCAAATCTCCATGAATCAAAGAATGTGTTAGATAGGCAAATACACATTGGCTAATAGGGAAATATCATTTCTTCTGGAGGGAGAAATTTAGATGGAATAAAACTAAAACACTAGACATTAGGGAAGGTGGTTACTTCAGGAAAGATCCTAAAGGAATAGTTTTGTCCAAGATAAAAAAAAATAGGTAGGGATAATATTATGGTTTAATGGGTAAGGGCACCTACCACTGAGCTTGACAACCACATTCACACTCAGACTGTGCGTGGTGGAAGGAGAGAATTAGCTCCTAAACTTGTTCTCTGACCTTTGCTAGCATGTCATGAAGTGTGCAAATGAGCACATGCACACATGCACATACATGCACACGCACCCACACATAGAGAAAGTGCACACAATCACAAACCATGAGCTCACATGCAAATAAATAAATAATTTAACAACATTCATTCTCTCTTCAAAAAGTAAACATATTAATTTTGACTCAGAATATGATTTTTAATGTAAAGTTAACTATTACTGGAACAAGACTACAATCTTTAACTCTAAAGGGAGAAAAATTAAAAAATACTTAAATCCATTAAAACAAATTGGCATTTTTTTCTATAAAGGGTAAATAGCAAATATTTCTGTCTTTGTGGGCCACAGAGTATCTGTTACAACAACTCTACCAATGCTATACATTATACTATACTATATTACACTACACTGTACTATATTACTCTACACTATACTATATTACACTACACTGTACTATATTACACTACACTATACATAATTTAATGAGCTCTACTCACATTTCAACAAAATTTTATTTATATGTAAGTTTGTTAAGCCCTGAAGTCAAAAGAAGAAAAAGACATAAGAAAGTATGTAAGATAGAAATGCAATAAAATTGTAAACAATCTGACCATCAAATTTCTCATTTAAACACAAAGCACTTTGCAAATTAGATAAAGCAAACAAAATGTGATATATGTTGATCATGAGATATATAATAAATCAAAATTATGCTAAAAAATTTGTAAGAAAAATGATGGCAAATGTTTAACCAAGAACACATTAACAGAAACTAAAAGTGAATAAAGTGTTTTAGAAAATAAAATAGGTATTAGGGCAAACTGTACTATTTGAAACAAAAGACATGCTAATCTTTAAACTATATGCACTTACCAATACAGCCTCAGAATATAGAAATCAAGACTGACAGACAAAATAAACAAGTATAAGTCTACAAGAATACTTAATCAAAGTGATATATGTAGCAGTCTACACTCAGAAATTAGGGAACACTCCTTTTCAAACATGAAGTATTTTGCGAATATTAAAAACACAAAACAGAGCTGGTTGTGGTGATACACACCTTTAATCCCAGCACTTTGAGGGTAGAGGCAGGTAGATTAAGCTTTAAATCAAAGAGTAGGATTATAAAGATTAAACCTTTGAGTTCAAGACCAGCCTAGTCTGCAAGTGAGTACCAGGGCAGCCAGAGCTAAACAGAGAATCCCTGTCTCAAAAAAAATAAAATAAAATAAAATAAACACAAAACACAAAACCAGCCACACATAAGAAAGAAAGAAGGCAAGAAAGAAAGAAAGAAAGAAAGAAAGAAAGAAAGAAAGAAAGAAAGAAAGAAAGAAAGAAAGAAAGAAAGGAAGAAAAGAATAAGGGAAGGGGAGAGGAGGGGAAAGGAGGGGAGGGAAGGGGAGGGGAGGGGAAAGGAGGGGAGAGGAGAGAAGAGGAGAGGAGAGGAGAGGAGAGGAGAGGAGAGGAGAGGAGAGGAGAGGAGAGGAGAGGAGAGGAGAGGAGAGGAGAAAAATCCAACAATAATTAGATCACATTTTTGGACTATGCAATAAAGTCCCCCTATAATTTAATCCCAAATTATTTGAACCACAGTCAGTTGTGGGATACACACTTGGTTTATTTAGCAAAGGATTCTGGGAAGCAAAGCAGGGACTTAAGAGAGGGAAGAAAGAAGATTTAAGAGAGAAGGGAGAGAAGGAAGGAAGGAAGGAAGGAAGGAAGGAAGGAAGGAAGGAAGGAAGAAAGAAAGAAAGAAAGAAAGAAAGAAAGAAAGAAAGAAAGAAAGAAAGAAAGAAAGAAAGAAAGAAAGAAAGAAAGAAAGAAAGAAAGAAAGAAAGAAAAGTAAGATATGTAAGTCAGCTGGCCATTTTTGGGGGGCAGCTATGCTACTTTTGTTGTTTGGGAAAATATAATTCATTTCTAAATCCATTAATAATGCATACTTTTTCATCAAAGTAACAACTTGAAATTGCTATCCTTGACTCTAATTCTCATCAGTTAATGCCTTATTTGAGATAAAGGCATGCTAGTCTTTATACTATATGCATTTGCCTTGGAATTTCTTTTACAGTATGTGATTACTTTGGTATTGCTGCTCTACAGAGTCTACGATTACACAATCAAGGAAATTCCAGAACTTCACAGAAAACACAGTCACAGAGAAGGGTAGAGAGGTTCACGGAAAACTGCCTAAGGGGACCTGGCAGTGTTTTTACACACACACACACACACACACACACACACACACACACACACACACACACTGCAGAATCCTGTTTTGAGGAAGATGTAGGCATAGCTGTAACTTTAGCTATGGCTATAACAAATTTCTACACAGGGAAAAAAATCTCTTAAAAATGGAAAAATGTTTTTACTAGCCAATAGCTGCATATCTTAATTAGTATTTTCTGTATTTTAAAAATGTCTTAGGATTAATTTGAATTGAACTAAGAATGTGTATGGTGCTTTCTAATAAGTTTTATTCAATTGCATAAGCTGTAATCACTTAGCCTTTCATATACAAAGAAGTCAAACTGATAAAGTTTGTCTAGGAAGGGCAGGTCCCTTTCTGCTTCTACAATGTGTCCCAGAGGCTTGAGAACTTTGAGCTCTTGAGGCGAGCTCACAGCAACCATCTGCAATCCCTGTGAGCTAATCCAAGGCTACTACTTAGCTTCTCCCCAAGGAATAATGTAAACAATCTCTCAAAGTCCTTCCCAGGTCCTTGCCACTTTGCATTAGGAAATTTTCACAAACTGATATCCCGTGGTTGCAGCCTTGTTTTACAACCAACATAAAGATGATTATCAAACCCTGTCTGGTGACAACCTGGTTCTTTGATTTAATGTAGTTATGTTAAGAATCCTTGCATCTAAACCCTTCCTTTACAAAAGCCGTGTGGAGAAACCATATTCCCTTCACTTAAAATTCACAATCAACAAATCTGGAAGTCTAAGTGTGAACCGGTCATTATTACCATTCTATTAAGATAATGCCTGCATTCTTGAGATGCTGCAGAATGAAGTGTGTTGCCAGTAAAAATCCTGTAAGTATCAAACATTGAGACACCGTGATTTAAATCATGTGGAATATCGAAAGTGTAACACATTTGACTCTAGAGACCATGTCCCTACATGATTCTGATAGCCAGCTTGTACCTGTCAGTGCAGCCCTGTTTCAAGAAGAGTAATCTAACAGATAAGCACCTTTTCATGACTTCATATTGTAAACAGTTTAAAGTGGACCTTGTCTGTGGACAATGCCCTTAACTGCCTGAGCAACAGCCATACCGTGGGTTAGGCATGGCCCATAGGAATTATCAAAATCGCCCAGGTCAGCTGATGTTGAGTTTAAGGAAAAAAAAAACAAACAAAAAACAGTAGGAAGGACTTTGAGAAGACACTGAGGATGACTGGATCTAGCACATTGTTTCTCATATTTAATGTGTATATGAGTCATTCAGGGGTCTTGTTAAAATGCAGATTCGTTTTAAGAAAGTTTAAGGTATGGTCAGAAATCCTACATTGCTAATAATGCCTGGGTAATTCCAGCACGTTTGATCCAATGGTCACCCTCAAGTACCAAAAGTCTTTCCTTGCATTTGAGAAACCCACAGCCTATAATTAAGCAGCTAGCCTTGTCTAAGGCAGGATTCAGGTGTCCCAAGAAGGTTAGAAGCAGGTCAGTTGTGTAAGCAACACACACAATCCTAGAAACGAGCTGTGTACAAGTGACCCCAAATGAAGACTGCTGGAGAGAATGCGTACTACCACAGCATGGCAAGGTCAGAGCAAGGGCTATCTGGTAGTGTCTCTGCATTCACACTAAAATGTGCACTGGAACTTCCAGAAACCCGAGGCACAGCTAGCAAGTGGGCAAACAGCACATACCTCGTGTTCTGTGTGCAATCTGCCTAAAGAAGCAGGTTAACGTATGGAGGGACTTAGAATGAGAGGATGCAGATCAGATCAAGTATCAGACTCAGACTCCAGCTCCTTCACTTTCCTGTGTGGCCTTGATTAAGTCGTTAAAGCTTTGAGAGTCAATTTCCACAATAATATTAATTCTATTATCATTTTGATATGAAATAACCCCCCCCCGGCGTGTTGAATGCTTGGGGCTCACTATAGCAAGATTCAGATATGGGGTTTAAGGGAGTCAAATGACTCATTAGAGCATTGAGCATAACAATTGATTCCTCTGCTGATGGATTGACCATTTGCTGTGATACTTGGAGTAACATATAATCTAGGGAGTGAGACCAAACTGAAGGAAGTAGATCCTTGGAGGTGAGCCCTTTCGAACTATGTTCTCTCCTCTCTTCAACCCCCTCCTCTTTTCCATCAAATGAGGTAAGCATCATTCCTCACTACAACCTTCCATCTCCTTACCGATTCAGAAACAATGGAGCCAACTAACCACAGACGGAAACTTCTGAAACCATGAGTGAAAATAGATCCTGTCTACTTTAAGTAGCTTAAGTCAAGTATTCGGTCACAGCATGGAAAGACGACAAACACGGCTGAGTCACAAAGAGTTTTTGCATGAAGCAAGATAATCATCTGAGAAGTCCTTTTGTAAACTTGAGGCTCTTCATCTAAATAGTTTTATTTAGAAGATACATATTTATACAGGAAGCAACAGATGGACCTTAATGATATCTCCATTGAATTTTTAAAAAGCTCCAACAACTAAGCTTTAACTTTGTATTTATCCCCAGTGAGCCTGACGTGAAAGGAAGGTCAACTTACTATCTTAGGAGGCCAGCTGAAATGAACCACAGTTCATCTCCTAACAATGTTCTTGTATTGGTATTCAGGAGAATGTCCCTAATTCTGTTCAGCAGTGTGACACGTCACAAAATAACAGAAATATCAAAAATAGTCTCTTAATTTCCACAAATGTATTCCGTACTCTTTCCAAAACCTCACCAAACACAAAAACAAACAGGGCCCAATTATAGATGCTATGTAATACCCAACTGAAGGTTGGGTATTAAAAATCTTAAGGATGGAGGGCTCAGCAGTTAAGATCACTGACTGCTATTCCAAAAGTCCTGAGTTCAATTCCTAGTACCCACATAGGAGCTCACAACTGTCTAAAACAGTAGTCCTGTAGGATCCCTCTTCTGGTGTGCATATTTTCAGGCAAGGCACCCATATACATCAAATGTATAAATAAATAAACAAATCTTTTCTTAAAAATCTTTTTTGAGACAGGGGTTTACCGTGTTACCCCTAGCTGACCTAGAACTCATGTAGAACAAGCTAGAGCTTTGAACTCGGAAAGATTCACCTGTCACTACACTACAAGTGCTAGAATAAAAGTTACGTGCCACCACTTTCAGTTTATCTCTAATATATTGTGGGATAGGTAAAAGGTAGACACTCAGAATATAGCAATTTCAATAAACGCAGTCACAAAAGAAAAAAAAAGGAGAAAGAATACCATTATAATAAAAGTAATTTAAGTTAATGGCGGAAATCTGTAAAACTGTTAGCAGGTTTTTGTGAAGACTTTTAAATGAGTTGTCTTTCTCCTCTAAGTCAGTGCTGCTGTGAGAAGAGTTTGAATTCTGTTGTAGGGAACCCAGAGCTAGCTCTGGTTACTGAATAGATGCATTGTTCCGCTAATGCTAATGCCTTATGCATCTCAATCACATGGCCAGCCAGACCAAGTTGAAAATGCAGCCAAATGTTGTGTCCCTGATTTATTTAACTCTTCCCCTGCAGCTGCAATCCCATAGTGCTCTACTGTGTGTTAAAGAGCTGATCCCATCCCACCCTTCCTTGGAGACACTTGATATCCCTGTGACTCTGTGGAGAAACATGGCGGCATCCCCCCTTTCCACTGAATTGTTCCAATCTCTATACGTACATCATGTCCACAATCCCCTTCCAGGCATTGACCCTTCTCTCCAGTGAGACACACTCCTTGTTATCCAAGAACACAGAAGCTTATGAGAATCAAGTGAAAAGAATTAGAAATTTCACCAGTCCACTTAGCATCCCTGCCACCCCAAGGGCCCTACTCCCTCTGAGAACACTCCCAGCCCTGGTCCCTCTGAGAACACCCCAGCCCCCAGCCCCTACTCTAGGTTAGTCTCTAAGACTTTATCTCTTCCATCTCAACTGCCCAGCCTCTGTTGCCCATCCATGTTACATACAAAGATTTGAACTCCAGTAAACTAAGTGTGCCCTCTCAAGAGGATCTATTACTTGAATAAATACCAATGTGTGTTTATCCCAAATCCTTAGATGATTTCATTAAGCCTAGAGCCCACTGTCCTCCTTTCTGGTCTCTTTGAAGGCCACACTGTCCTCTTCGGTCAACAGACTTTACCTCAGCCTAACTTTCCTAATGCTGTGACCCTTTAATACAGCTCATTTTCTTATGTTGTGGTGACCCCTCCCCACCACAAAATTATTTTGTCGCTACTTCATAGCTGTAATTTTTCTACTGTTATGAATCAGAATGTAGATATCTGCTATGCAACCCCCAAAGGGTTTGCAACATACAGGTTGAGAACTGCTGAAACAGGTTTCCCAAGTTACAGACCAAGGAATGATATAGAGAAATCCCTTTCTTTTCTTATTAGGAAGGCCCAGTTCTTCTTGGGCAATTGTTTTCTCTTTTGCCAAAGCTCTGCAAACCAAGGAGGAGGCTTTCTTCATGAAAAACAAATCTGTTCTCCTAAACAGAAACCGCTAAAGTGATCTCATTCATTAAGGATGATTTTCTAGTTAGGCATGCATATGCATGCCTATCACCTCAGCAGAAGGACTAGAAGTCAGAGACCTGTGGGCCTGAATAGTAAGACCTTGGCTCAGACAAAAAGAAGGATCTGTAGAGATGGTTCAGCCTGATCAGAGTCCATTTTCTACTAACACTGTGTTTTGGGTTTAGTTTGAAGGACTTTTGTAGGTATTTGATGGTTGCTTGGTTGTTTGGATAGATGATAGAGACAGGGTCTTGCTATGTAGCCCAATCTGGTCCCAAATTTATGATCCTCCTGCCTCAATACTAGGATTATAGGCATGTACCACAGGCTCTGCCTTAACACATGTCTTTCAGTTTTACTTCATAGCTAGAAACTCATTGTCACATACTCAAAAATGTTCAAGAACAATGGTTGTTTCCTTTCTCCTAACTTCTGGGGAGACAAGACAATAATTTGGTTTCCATATAGTAATGGAGATACCAACTTGAGGAACTGTTCTGAGCTTTAATCTGGGCTGTTGGGGACTGATAGAGGAGCCTCGTCTAGAAGACCTTCTGTAGTTTCAAACAACTTGTTCCAGGTAAACAGTATATTTTCAAAGTCCAGGGGTATCCAGATAAAAGCAAATATTTACTTTTCCTGGTAGAAAGGATGTCAGTTCCCGGCATGACCTCTGACCTTAACCCCTCCTGTCTCAGGATTCTCCTGAGATGTGCTGATGCTCCTTCCTGCTTCCCTGAGCTCAAATCCCCAGTTATACTGGGAAAAGCAAAGTTCTTCCCACAGCTTCAAGTTCCCACAGCTTCAAGTCAGGCAAAGTTGGGCTTTTCTCTGAAAACTCAAGTGTACTGGTCCCCTGTAGCCATTCCCTCATCCTACTCCTTAACACATACGCTTGTTTTTTCTAGGCCTGGATAATCACTCCTGTTTAATCTATTGGGTTAGTCAATCCATAAAAATACATTATTTGAGGTCTCAAGACTGTAGGTCTGGGGGCAACAGTTCAGAGATTTTTGAATGAGTCCTTTGCAGAATGAAGGAAAAGCAAGAGGACATGTGAGCTATTGAGTGCATAGGATGAAGGACAACATGGCTGATGGGAGGAAAGAATGCAGAAAGATGAAGTCTAAAACACTCATGATGCTATCCCAAGCTTTCATATCCAATCATTTTGATTATTCAGGTGTCTGTGGCCAAGGAGGTGATAAATATTCACATTTCTAGGTAGGAGCTAAACTCATCCATAAGTCCCGCCCACTTAATGGCCTCCCAGCTCCTGGTTGAAAAGCTCTTCAGAGATGCTTCCATTGTGATTTTCCTTTCAATGTGTCCCTCTATAGGCCTATATAGGCCCAAGCACCACCACCTTCACTTGAAGCAAGCCTTCCTAAGTATCTGATTCTCTTTTTTTTATTATATATTTTATGTATTTATTTTGTGTATGCATGAGTACATGTGTGTAGCTCACCTGCCATGATGTGTGTGTGGAGGTCAGAAGACAACCTACAGGAAGGAGTCAGTTCTCTCCTTCCACCAAATGGATCCTGGAGCTCAAATTCAGGCCATTTGGTTTGGAGGCAAGAAGCTTTACCTGCAAAACCAACTGTTGGGTGTCATTAGCTGTTGCAACTGAGCTCAACAATCTCCAGATATTTCTAGAAGGAAGAGTAGTCTAACAAAGAACGGTTTATACCTGTAGCCTCCCTTACCCTCCAGGCAGTGATCAAATCCTCTCCCTCCCTCACCCTCCATTAGGGAAATTCAAAAGATTTCCTAAGTAGGAAATTTGTTAGTATTTGCTGTCTGCTCACCTTTGCTGATTGCTAGCTGTGTCCTAAGAGCTTTGAATGAATTACTCTGGTGTCCTCAGCATCCCAGAGGACTGGAATTACTTGCTTTTTACACCTAAGTAAGAGAGCCACAAAATTATGTAATTTTCTCTTTCAGAAGCAGTTGCAGAATACCTCGCCCCAAAGCACGCCCCTTTCATGTGCTGATTGTTGTAGGGTAAGGCAAACTAAAAGTAGACACAGTAATATCCTTTTACCTCCCGTCTCTGTCAGGAAGGGCAGCAATTCATTTTCTTTCTTTCTTTCTTTCTTTCTTTCTTTCTTTCTTTCTTTCTTTCTTTCTTTCTTTCTTTTCAGTTTTATTTTAGGTTTGTTTCCTCAATGGGTGAGGACAACTCCATGCTTTATTAACTCAAAGAAAGGAGAAGAAGAATATTCGTGGCAGATGCAGCTAACTGGTCTCTATCTCCATCGGTCACCCACACAGGATTCCTTCCTGCAGCTTGAGCCATGCTGGAGTCTCATGATCCTTTCCCTTTGTTTTCTCAGTTCTCTACAAGATCATTGTTTTCCCCAGAGAGTCTGTATGAGTACAGGTTGTAACCATCCCTCAGAGTCACCCCGCCCCGCCACCCCCACCCCCATGAATACACAGTGTACAAGTTAATACATGTGCTTGTTTTACTGGTCAATCATTTGCCAGTCTTATTCACAGGGCCCCAGTCAACAAATTTAAAATCAGGAGAGGGAAAACAAAATCAGTAGTTGATGGAGCAGGCAACCAAGGGCAGCATTCAACAGTGGTGTGTGTGCCAACCACAGAGAGGAGAAAAACAGGAAGTATGTGGTGAAGGGGTCCTTGTGGTCATAGATAAGTGTTTGGTTTCAGGAACAAGGGACTGGGGTGCATATTTTACATACCAAAGCAGACCTGGTTCTCCCAGGATCCCTCAGTCCTTTCCTGGCATACCTGTCCTCAACCCTGTCAATCCTGAATTTTCCAGTCCAGGGGCTGGGCTGGCCTTCCCCAGAGGTTCTTCCCTATATAATCCAGATACTTTGCGCTTGTTCTCTCCCTCTCTCTCTCCCACTCCCTCTCCCTCCCCCTCCCCCTTCCCTCTCTCCCTCCCCCTCCCCCCTCCTCCTCTCCCCCTCTCCCTCCTCCCTCTCCTTTCTCCTCTCTCCTCTCTCTCTCACCTCTCCTCCCCTCCCCTCCCCTCTCCCCTCCCCTCTCTTTTCCTCTCCTTTCTTCCTCTTCTTCTTCTTCTTCTTCTTCTTCTTCTTCTTCTTCTCCTTCTTCTCCTTCTTCTCCTTCTTCTCCTTCTCCTCCTCCTCCTCCTTCTACTTCTTCTTCTTCTTCTTCTTCTTCTTCTTCTTCTTCTTCTTCTTCTTCTTCTTCTTCTTCTTCCTCTCCTTCTTCTTCTTCCTCTCTCTCTCTCTCTCTCTCTCTCTCTCGCTCTCTCTCTCTCTCTCGCTCTCTCTCTCTCTCTCTCTCTCTGCACATGCTCATTCTCTCTCCCTCCCCTCCCCTCCTCTCCCCTTTCTTCATGGCAACTCCCCTGGCCTCAATCCTTGGGGCAAGTGAACTCACCCACCTGAGAGCAGTTTCCCAATAAAACCACCTTTAATATAATCTAATTTGACTTAATTGGCTGATTTCACTGGCAGCGGAGAAATAACCTATCAATAAGTACTAGGGGAACTTGGAATGTTAGCTTACAGGGTTATTCCATCAAGGGAAGGAATGCTGTACCTATTTTCCATCCAGAAGACTGGGAATGGATGGATGTTCGTTCTGGTGACCTTTGTGCTGTCTGTGTGTCCAGAGATCACACCAGACCCTCCCACAGACCCTCGCTCTTCTCAGCCAGTCTACAGAATCTACCTTTACAGAAAGAGGCACACTTACTTTACAGAGTCTTTATTTAGCTTACTGTCCCTCAAACAGATTTGTATGTGCTTTATCATGCTCACAACATTGAGTTAATTATCACCAGAATAAGTCTTTACCAGTCCGTGCTGTGCTTAAATATGCCTAAAATAAACTAGTCATGGGCAAACTCCCAAGGCATGAACCAACACTGGTTACTTAGTTGTGTTGAAGATAACTCTCTGGTGGATGTTGAAGAGACCCCTGCAGCCAGGAAGGAGACCTGCTCACTGGTGTAAGGGGGGGGGGGTGGGTAGGAGGGGGGATAACTTTGTGAAGGTGGTGCTGAGAAGGAAGAGAGTCTTGCTCCTGCCTCTCCTCCTGCTGTGCCTGTCCTCTCTAGCTTTTCTCCCACCTGCCAGTGCCCCAGGGCAGTGGCTTCTTGCCTTCCTCCCTCTCCGACAGGCCCAGCCAAGTCTCCTTTGGCTCTTCCTCAACTTTCAGAAGCTAAATGAGTTAATTCATTAGCAAACCCAAAAGGAAGCTGTGTTTCAGTGTTTAGCCCAAATGCTCTCTTCCATTCAAATTTCCCACTAATAAAACTTATACTTTTAAATCACCAATAATTTTTTTTTATTGAAATAAAAAAGGACACAAAGATGGGTGGATAGGGAAGGGGGTGGATTTAGGAGGAGTCTGGGAAGGGGTGAATATAATAAAAAAAATATTATGAGTAGGCTCCACAGAACTAATAAATATGAGGAGAAAAATAAAATAAATGCAAGTTTTAGTTTTTTTTTTTCTTTAAAAAAAAAACTTCTCAAACATATAAAGAAAAACGCCAGTTTTTAAAAAGTATCGTTTCCACAATCTGGGCAAACAATCAGCAAAGTTTAAGGCATCAACCTGCTGACTCCAGTTACTGGCTGAGAAGACAGGAAGAGAAACTGCAGCTGGGGCTTTAAAACAGTCCTCTGAGGTCACTGACTGACCCTTGACCTCCGTGTTGTCACTTATGTCCCCAGGTCCTCAGAAACCAGCTGGGCACACTTGTTTGCAGCCTCTAAAGTGTGATTCCCCTCTCCCAGCAGGGCACTGTTTACAGCACACACTTGAAAGGCACCATTTTCTAGCAGAAACACAGAAGCTTCTGGAAACAAAGGGAAATGGGAACAGACCGTTCATTGCACAGCTTCCTGATCCTTTTGATGCTTTTTTTTTTTTTAAAGGACAGACTGACCTTGAATTCGTTCTGGTCTTCCCACATTACAGGTATGTGCTACCAGGCCTGGTGGATCAGATCCTTTCATCTTACTCGCCCTTTTAAAAAGTGTAGGAACACCATCTCTATTTTGCTTTGCAAAGGAAGCCAACATCCTGTAACTCCTCCCTCATTCCCAGGGAAGGCTCTTGCCAGAGTATGTGCTGTCTCCTTGTTCAGACAGGCCTTTTTTCCTTGGAAGAACTGATCAGAGAAAGCCAGTTACCCATTCTTCCTTTCTTGGTGGGTAATAATTTTTTTTTTTTTTTTATTTTTCGAGGCAGGGTTTCTCTGTGTAGCCCTGGCTGTCCTGGAACTCACTCTGTAGACCAGGCTGGCCTCGAACTCAGAAATCCGCCTGCCTCTGCCTCCCAAGTGCTGGTATTAAAGACGTGCGCCACCACCGCCCGGCTGTAATAATTCTTTCTAGTATTTAGAGAACACATGTCAGAGCCTTGAACTCTTAGAGAATTTTTGTTTTGGATCCATTTTTTTTTCCATGCTGGAATCAAGTCCAGGGCCTCACAGATGCTAGGCAATTGCTCTACCATTGCACCACGTGTACAGCCCCTTGCTATCAGGGGTTCTCTGACATTTCTGAATGTCCAAAATCTCGTTTTGCAAAAACCTATTCTTTTCACACGTTCTCTCCTTTGGCCAAGAATGAATGTCAATTCTTCATTCTTCAGATGGAGTTTCAAGTTGAGATTGAGGTACAAAATTTAGGATGAAATTTTTTATCTTATATAGGCCAAGCCCAAGCTATTGAAAGTCTGGGGTCTAGCAGTGTTTAGCCTACAGAGACCAGGGCTTTCCCCATACCAAGGGGACAGGAGCCCATCATTCTGGCCTGGACACCCGTGCTCACAAACTCACACCGTGACAAAGATTCACTGAGATGAGAATGGAATAAGATTCTGGGAGGGTAGGCCCACACAACCTTCTTGCCTTATTCAACTTTGGTTTCAGTGGTTTGGGGTTTGACTGTGGGGATTAAAGCTGGGATATTGTGCATGCCAGCCAAGGGCTCTACACTAAGCTACAGCCCCAGTCCTGTTTACAACCTTCAAAACCACACGCATATGCGTGAATTCACAGACACAATCACGTGGTGATTACTCAGTTGCCAAACACACAGGTCTGTGGCTTAGGTTTCACAACTCCACTAGCAGATGCTATGTGAGACCAGGTTTGACTGGTCGCCCTTTTTTGAGCTATCACCAGTTGTTTTTCAGCATTTAAGTTGTCGGGACTCTATGTTTCATGTGGCTCACGGGGCAGGGTGGAAGTGTGTCTGCGGGCTGGGGAGGGGGGGAGAGGGATTCTCTTCCTTGCTGTTATATACTAGACACTTTTTTTTTTTTTTTTGGTTTTTTCGAGACAAGGTTTCTCTGTGTAGCCTTGGCTGCCCTGGAACTCACTGTGTAGACCAGGTTAGCCCTGAACTCAGAAATCCTCCTGACTCTGCCTCCCAAGTGCTGGGATTAAAGGCATGTGCCACCACAGCCCAGCTAGAAACACTTTTTTAATGCTAGTGATAATTTATGCCACAAGGAGACCAGGTCACTAAATAACTTTACGGTCAAGGTCTGCATTTCTCTGACTGAACCCCATCACAGGAAAAAGCAATAATGATATTACAAATCCTTACATTTGGGGTTCCTCGCCTCCTAGTACATAAAAGCCACATTACGGGTAAGATTTCATTTCTAGACTGTTACTGAACTGCCTTTTGATCTTCATCACCAAAGTATCGCCTGGCTAGAAACCAACTTGTTGACTCTGGTAAAGATCTGTGACTAGCTCACTTGACTCTGCCAGCACCTTGCAGAATACGCACCATGTCTCCGTATACCCCCATCCTCTCTGCCCTTTCCCAAGCCTATATCCTAAAATGTTCCTTTGAGGTCCTAGTTAGTTCAGCCCATGCAGGGTCCAAGCAGGAGGTTGAAAGAGAATAGGGGTGAGAGATCCGTCCTGGTGCACCTGGCTTGGGGTTGTGCCTGGCATGGCCAACATTCCTTGCTGAAGGCCACTAGGCCCACCAGACACTGCTCCTGCAGGTACAGCTAGCTCTCTTTCCCCTCTGACTAGAGACTGTGCCCTGTCTTCCCCTTCAGGCGGGGCACAAAATCTTTTCTCTGTGGCCACCTCATCGTTCTTTGTTATTGGCTGCTTACTTGATATTCTGCTCTTTTTAAAGAAGATTGCCAACTCGTGCTGAATTCTCTTCTCAGAACCTCCCTCTTCCTGTGGACAGTCTCCCCTAACCACAGAGCTGGCAGGGCAGATACTGTAAAGCCCCACCGTATTTTTTCCTGCAATATAAATGTTTATTTCAGACAAAACCCCCATCTAGTTGTAGTCTTTGTTAAAATCACTTTAAAATAAACAATTTATGAAAGACAAATTGTTCTGCTTTACACATTTCTGCCTTGGCCTTGGAACTAAAATATGACCAAAGGCACACATTTCAAGCATTCAAGTGAGTTTAAAAACAAAACAAATAGTTCATCCAGTAATTCATCTACTGCTCAGCCTCACTGGAATATTAATAAGTCTCTTGAAAAATGGGCAAGGGGTTCATACTACACACTGAGAAGGGACCAGTTCAGAAACAACTCTGACAGTATATCTCTGCTCACGACTCACAGAGTCTCCTGGGCTTCAGTGAAAGATAGAAACACATGATCAGAACCCAAAGAGATGAACTCTGCTCCCAACTCCGCGTCTCCTCACCACAAGAACAGGGTTGCCTGGGACCTTAAAGAACTGGGAGTCTGGGGTTGGTTTTAAGAAAGAATGTTCACGAAGTTGGTAACAAGTCTTCGTGCTTATCCTCCGGTTTGTTTATTGTTTGTTTTTTCATTATCCAGATGTGTCATAACTCTGGGATACTTATTATACAGAACAAATGATGAGACAGATGTGTCATCTTCTGAGATCGGAATTCCTGTGTAAAGGAATGGTCAAGGGAATGTCCACAGGGGAAACTTGTATGGAGTCATGACAACAGGAGAAGCAGTCATAGAAGCCAGGTAACCATAAGAGTCTAGCCAAAGCCCAGCTTCAGGCTGACTCCAAGGTCACTCTGAGCTGTTCCACCTTAAGTCAAGGAAAGAAGGTATCCCATACCACCTTTAAACAAAGAGGCTTCAGGAGCCCAAGACAAAGCTTCAGATGTAGCTGCAGCTAGAGTCCAACCCTCACCACACCTGCCCCAGTCAGGAACAGCTGCCTATGCAGCAACAAAGCAGCTAGCAAAAAGGGAACTTGCAAACTTGGGAGTGACTTGGGTTCTCAGCTTCTGTCCATCACGTGTGTGAAGGTATCTCTTGATGCAAGTTTCAAGCCGATCTTCCAAAGTCCACTGGGAAGCTTACTTGGGATAAGCAAGCAGAACTTTAGCCCCTGTTCTCATCCTTTTTGTTTGTTTTCCCTATTGGACTTCCAGAGGAGGCTATAACTGAGAAAACACATTGCGATGTAAGTGCGTTGGTGATAGAGTCCTTGTTGGCCTTGTCTACTGAGAAGCCTCACTGTCTACAACACAAGGGACACAGAGCAGACTCTTGATAACCATTGGAAAGTGTGTGAATGTAACCCCTTTAACCCTCATCACACCCTTATAACAGAGACAGAGCAGTTGTTCTCTCTCACTCTTGCTTTGGAAGAAACTTAATATCAAAGACTTGACCAAGTTCCTGCAGGTCTCATGTACGGGCATGAGTTGGGTATCAGTGATGTCATGGGACTAACTATGTCTTGGCTTATGTTTACAACCTTTCCTCTCTTATGACAAAATAAATCTGTAAATATCAGAAATGACTTAGAAAAGTAGAATCATCCATTCATTAGAATATCAGCTAGCCTGGAGTCAGTAATATTTTACAAAATGAAAGTCAAAATCTCTCACCAGACATAAGGCAACATGTCTGATAGACCAAGGTTCTGGGTCAGGGCACCTCTGCACACCTTCACTGGGTCTGGCCCACAGGTTCTCCAACCCTGATTTCCACAGCACACCCTGGCACTACATCTTGCCTACCACCTCCCTTGTCCCCCAGGTTCCCAAGTATTTAAGATCTTACATTCAAAATGACACACACACACACACACACACACACACACACACACACACACACAGGCACACATATCCCAGTGAGACAGGATGAACCAACTCCTGTGTTTGGCATCAGCTTCTGTTTCTTCTAGGGAGTCACCCCTCCTCTCTCCTGGACCTCAGAGGAGGAAGCTCCACCCTGAGATCACATTCTGGCCCTGGGATGTAAACAGGAACTTGATAAGCTTGGATCTCAGTCTTCCAAGGGCTCATAAACCAGGAAAAACAACTTCGGTGGACACGCCAATCTAGACTAATAACTAACACAATCGAGTAACTAATAAGCCAATAACATTTAAAAACTAAGAGACCTGAGCTACTGGCCCATGATATTGGAAGTAACTGAGACAGGAGGAAATTCTGAAACCTCACCAATTAGATGTTCACTTAGAGCTAATTACCCCAAATAAGAACCTATTGTTAAAGGGGAGAGAGAAGTTAGCTGGCAGTCACATGGTACTGCATAGCAAGAGTGCAGACAAAAGCAGCTTTTGAACCTCTGTGGTAGACAAATTGGTTCTTTAGTACTTTCCTAAGGAGGAAAAGGAGCTAGAATTTAAATACTTGGGAGATGGAGGCAGGAGGGTTGAATCTACCAGCTTGTGTAAGCAACACTGTCTCAGAAGGAAAGAGGTGAGGGAAGAAAGTGTCACACTGGCATTTCAATAGGCTGTAATTCCCTATGCAAAGTGTAAAAGAGAAAATGGGGGATCTGAAGCCTATCTCTGCCAGCACCACAGAGGAATGGAAACACAACACACACGCCGGGCTGGCAGAGTTAAAATTCTGAACACTATGGCTTAATTTATCGCATTGTTCTCTCCCAAAGCTAGTGGAGACCTAGCAAGCTGAGGCACACGCAAGATGGTTAGCGCAATAGCCCCCCCCTAGAATTAGGAGCTCATAAACACATCTCCCAGGCCAAACATCCTGTTAACAAACCCCAGCCATACAATGAATCTGATGGAAGCATGTGTTTTAATTCCTTGCTAATAAAGCATGGTTATGGTAAACAGCTTTGTGGTGGCAGCCGGGGAAACTGATCAAAACCACTGACTCTGCCTTTTACCAGATGATTAACTTTGGGCAGCCCTAAACTCTCTGAGCAATGACTTTCTCAGAAGCAAATGAATTGGTAACGGCCAACTAAGAGCATACTAAAGAGTTAATCAAGTTAGACCGTCCACTTCAGGCTATTACTTAAAAGCCTGGACTCAGGCTGGAAAGATACCTCAGCAGCTATCAGCACTTGTTGATCTTGCAGAGGACCGGGGTTTGGTTCCCTGAACCCACATGGCAGCATTCAATTGTCCATCACTCCAGTTTCAGGGAACCCAGCAACCGCTTCAGACCTCCTCAGATACCAGGTCACTTACACACTCTCGGACAGAGCACTCATACACAATAAATAAATAAATAAATAAATAAATAAATAAATAAATAAATCTGAAAACACCTAACTTTACTTCATCGGGTATACAAGATTGATGACTGTACAATAAGCTTGAGCTTTTACTGTCATCTGGACACAGCACAAGACAGTTATGGAACGCTGGCTTGAGGTAAAAGTTCTACTGGGTCAGCAGGGGGTCAAAGGGCTGTATAGATGGATCCAGAAACTTTGATGTATGCAAGTCTCGTGCACTGTGCTAGGAAAGTCAGGTGCCAAAGCTAAGAGTCCTGAGAAGAATGAGTTCTCTGTAACATAGGTGTGCGAGACTGTGAAACCGTAGAAGAATCAGTTTACACTAACCAGGAGAGGAATCCTTTGCTTTCTCCACCACTATATCCTACTTTAAACACTGGAGAATATCATATGAGTAGGACAAGCATTGGGAATTTAAGGTCAAGGCTAAGTGGAGGGGGGTGCAAAGAGAGAGAGAGAAAGAGAGAGACAGAGAGAAAGAGTGAGAGAGAGAGAGAGAGAGAGAAGTGGAGATGTGGATTTACTAATTTACTAGCTAGACTCAAAAGACAATAGCCTGGACTAACCCATGCCCCACATACCATTCATCTGCATCTGCAGGTGGACAGAGTCAGGGTAAGCCTCTAAGGATGCTGGGAAGCCTGATGTTATTCCCTCCTTGAATTAGTCTTCCCTTGGACCAGGAACTAGTTGACTCACTCCTTTCCTTTCCCCTTCATTTAGAATCGGGGAATACCAAAGAGTTGGCTTCGATAGGGTCTTAAACACAACTGAAACTTACCTAGTAGGGCAGACACTGGGACTCCAAAAGGTTAGGAGCCTTGCTCTGTCACAGGCCTAAGCCATGACACAGCCTGAAGTTGAATTCGGTGTTATATTCTACTTTAATATGTTGCATGTGGATATTTGTCCTGGAATTTCTGGAGAAAGGTGGTCAATCTTGCAGTGTCCTGTAGTATACACACTTTTAAAACTAGACTCTAAAGAGCCTGGACCCAGATCCAAGCTTTAGTTCCTGGACTAGTCTTGGTCTAACTGAACTTCACAGGTCTCCAGTCGCACCACCCAGAACGGAATATTGCTAGTGTTAACCACCAGCACTGCAGATGCCTGAAGCTGGTTCCCAGTATCACTGATCAAGCTGTAACCAGCCACTGAATTTCAAATCACTGAAGAGAGCCAAAAGGTATCAGGAGCCTTGAGAAAGCACATACTTGTAAGTCAGAAAAGGGGAAGACTGGTGAGCTTCATGACCTAGATAAATCTAAGGCTAGCTAAACTCAAGATTACATGGGGTTGTCGTCAGAGGCCAGAAGGGTTCATGGAGCATGCTCCTGGATGGTTTATTGAATTCCATTTCAAGACTTTGACCTTCTCCCCACAGAGGACTTGGGGTCAGAAGAAAGAGCACAGCAACAGATAAGCACAGAAACCGATAAGCACTGAGCAAAAAGGCATTGTCCTCGGGATGAAAAAAGGATCCTCACGGCCTGCTGAGCCTACGAGATAGCACGCAAAGAGAGATAACCCTAAAGAGTCGTCAGCAGGATTCAGCATGTACCAGATAGATTTTCCACAGCCACAAGTTATCAGACCGAACAAAAACTGTGGATGATCTCTGGTCCACCGACAGGCTTTTTCTAGAAACCCAGCTTCGACTTGGTTGACCAACATGTCTACCCAATGCATGTTTTGAATTGTTGTAATCCTAAAATTAACTATCCAAAGTGTAAAGCTAAAATCCTCTCATTTGAGTGTTTCATGGGGGGAGGTGTGGAAGAGAGTAAACATCCTATCTCCTTTAAGGACTAAAGGCAACTATTTAAAACTTGGGGTGCCCATTCTAGCAAAAGATTTACATTTCACTCTTTCAACTAAAAGGTAGAGATGAGGAAAGAGAAGAGATTGACCCATGCTTAATTTTTTTTTTTTAGGATAGCCCACATTTGAAAACATCAGATATCAGAACAGAGAAAGCATTCTGTAGGCACGTGCTTCGAGATCTTGTTCTTAGTGTTGAGCACAAAGCAAGCTGAAAGGTCCACTCAGAGAGGTTCACGATCTCTTTAGTTTCCATCTCTGGGGAGACCGGTGCTTGTGACATGCTATAGACTGCACATATGCTGAGCAGCCAGAGATGTTAGTGTGGGCAATGTTTCAACTGTGTCCCCACAAGTTCATGGTGTGGAGCTGCGCGTTCCCCAATTTCATGCATTGGTACTATTTGGAAGGAGGACTTCTTGGGACTTAATGGTGCTTGGAAGTCATGAAGGTGGCATGTGCGTGGTATGAAGAAGACAAGCAGAGCTGGAAGATGTACTCCTTCTTGTTCTTGCACCACCTTTCAATTTTCCCCTCCTTTGTCTTGCATTCCTTTTCTTTTTCAAGGCAGGGTTTCTCAGTGTAGCTCTGATTGTCCTGACACCCTTTTTATAGACCAGGACGGCCTCGACCTCACAGAGATCTGCTTGCTTCTGCCTCCCAAGTGCTGGGTTTAAAGGCATGCAGCACCATTCCCAGTTTGCCTTGCATTCTTGAGAACCTGGGTCCAATTCCCAGATAATCAATCAATCAATCAATCAATCAATCAATCAATCACTAATCCAATGTCATATATTTTGTTTAGAGGAAGAAAAGTGATTGAAAGTAACTCTTTGAGATCTACAGAACTCAAAGAATCCTCAACAGCAGCAGTGAATGCTGAGACGTTTCTCTGAACTAGTGTTTCCTGGTTAGAAAGCATGTCTGAAAAGCAATGTTTTGTTAGCATCTATTGCACTGTGTACTGAGCCTGCTCAGGAAAGAGAGAAAAATATGGCTATGAAGTAACCCAAAGTCCACTGAGACAGAGAATGTGGGCAGTGCCGTAGGTATGCTAGGTAGTAGATATGCTAGTAAAGAGACTTTACAATTTAATTCACCAGGATGATCATTAAATAATCCATAAAACCATGGTGGTGTGTTTTCTATTCCCTTGAAATCAGACCCTTTGACACATGTTTGGTATAAGTAGTTTAAGAAATATCACTAGAGTCAAGGAGACAGCTCAGTGATCAGACTATTTGCTACCAAGTCTAACAGCACAGTTCCCAGGATCCACATGGAAGGAGAAAGAAGGTAGCTTTGTTCTAGTTGGTTTTTTGTTTGTTTGTCTTGTTCTGTTCTGTTCTGTTTCTATCTCTGTCATAAATTTTTCATTTAGGGTTCTGGGTAAGCATAAAATCCAATGTGAAGAGAGTTGGGCAGTGGTGGCACATGCCTTTACTCCCAGAAATGGGGAGGAGGGGAAGACAAATCTCTGAGTTCAAGGCGAGCCTGGTCTACAGAGCACTTTCCAGAACAGCCAGGGCTACACACACACACACACACACACACACTGTCTCAAAAACCAAGCAAACAAACAAACAAAAAAATCCAATGTGAAATGATACTCTCATTGTATAGACGTTCATTGAGATGTCTTTGAATCTGGTTCATTTCTATGTGTGATTTCTTTTGTCTGTAAGTTTTTTATAATAAAATTTATGAAAATTAAATTAAAAAGGAGAGAACATGTTTTTACAAAATGTCCTCAGACTACCACAGGTTCATCCATATCACACTCATCCATGCATGCTAGGTAAATAAATCATAATATTAATATTTTATTGTTTGCACACAGGTGCTTTCCCTGCCTGTACATCTGGACGTGACTGGTATCCTTGGAGACCAGAAGAGAACATTGGATCCCTCTGGAACTGAAATTATGGATAGTTATGTGGGCTTTGGAAATCAGTCCTTGGTCTTCTGGAAAGCAGCCAGTGCTCCAAACTGCCGAGGCATTTTTCTACCCCACCTAATTTTTTAGAAAGAAGTACCAGCAGAGAGCAAAACCGAGAAAAGAAAGCTTGTGGAGACAGAAGGGGAGAGCTAATGTGAGGTTGAGTATTGAGGCCCTTATGTCAGCTTCAGATGCTCACTGCATTCTGCTAGGATGTCTGAAGAGTGTAGACATCTTCCTTGAATGGCTGACTCACTAAAAGACATGAGGTACTACAAATAAATCAGGCTTCCATATCCATGACATGCATGGAGCCAGTTAATCCTGAATGGACACTATTTTAGCTAAACACGCTGGTAGACACCTGTAATGCCTGCACTTGGAAGGAAGAGATGGGGGGGGGTGAGTTTGACGCATACCTACACCACATGGTGAGACCCTGCCTCAAAAAGAGAAACAAAATGTGTAACACACACACACACACACACACACACACACACACTTTCTTGTCACTCTAAACAATGCACTGCAACAGCTACTCACACCACACATAACCAAAGGAGCCTCAAGAGAACTGGCCCTTTGCTATTTAGGCACTGAGACTCCAAAACTGTGAGCTCACCAAGCCTCATTCCTTTGTAGTCCATGTACTCCTTCTTGTTACAGGAATGAACAATGAACTAGTGTTCAAGTTTTCGAACCTACATTCTCGAAATGTTGGTTACTTACAAAGGCTATACCATTTTAGTAAAGGACTTGAGATCTGCAGATTTTTTAAAAATTTTTTCATAATATTTATTTATTTTTATTTACACATATGGGCATTTTGCCTGCACATACCTGTATACCAGGTACATGTCTAGTACCTTCAAAGACCAGAAGAGAACATCAGATCCCCTAGAACTGGAGTTACCGATGACTCTGAGCTGCCTTGTGGGTGTTAGGAATCAAAGCTGAGCCCTCTGAAAGAGCAGCCCATGCTCTTGACCACTGAACATTCTCCTGCCCCATATGTGCAAATTTGGTTCTAAAAAAAAAGTCACTTCCTCCCTAGGTTTTGAGAGATAACTCTACTCTGGTGAGATTCACTTGAGAATGTGGCCAAGACTTCTGAGCTAAACTTACAAAACCCAAAGATGCTCTGGAAGTATTAGACATGACCAAGAACAGAATGCAGAAGGGCCAAGGACCAGAGCAGCTTGAGTCTAGCCTGTCTGTAGAACTGATTAAAATCAGAAGGGACTTCAGAGCAGTGAGCAACAACCCCAGGCATATTGCCAGAATGACCCACATCCATACACCTTTCTCCTTGTATCAATGGTAGCATAATAAACTCGCCAAGCTTTCTTAGAGAATAAAGTATGTTCCTCTAGCCAGGATGTGATTTGATTTGTGTGAGTCACCTGGTTTCTCAATAATTATTTTTAGTGTTTCTAAACATATTTTCTTACTTTAAATATTATGTTTGCTTGATGGAGAAAAGTCTTCAAATACTACAACACTTAAAGGCTTTCATGGAGATAGGAGAGATGGCTCAGCTGTCAAGAGCACTTCCTGCTCTTGCAGAAGACTTGGGTTGGTTGTAGTTCACAACCGCTGGTGACTCCATCCCCAGGACACCCAAACTTTCTCCAGGTCCTGGACTTATGCAGTGCACATGCAAACAAGCACATTCACATACACATAAAATGAATAAATCTTTTTAAAAGGCTTTACTAAAGTTATTCACTATTCTTTAGTGAATAATTCACTATCAAAAACATTTTAAAAAAGTCAACAAAACTAAGTTTATTATAGTATCACTTAAACTCCTGTGGGCAGATGTGAGTGTGGTATATGGGGGAGGGGTTGCACACTGATCTGTGCCTGTACATGGAAGCCAGAGGTCAACTTCAGGCATTTTCTTTTATCACTTTTAACCTTATTTTTTTTTTAAAGAGTTTCTCACTGAACTTAGAACTCACCATTTCGTCTAGACTGGCCCTGGAGATTATTCTATTTCCACACCTCCCAGTACTGAGGTCACAGGCCTGTGCCACCCCACCCAGCTATTATATATAAGCAATTGGAATCTGAACTCAGATCTGAGAGATGACTTGGAGAGTACTTTACTCACTGAACCATCTTCTCAGCCCTCATTTATATAACTCTTGTCTAGTTCTAACCAACATAATTGCCTGTCAATAAAGAAAGGGCCCTTGTGATAAGCTGCTTCCAGGATGGCACCCAAGGTTCTTGTCTTGTTGTCCTCATACCCTGTGCTGTTCCTTCCCATGTACTTTGGTGTATAACCAAGGGAAGAAGGCAGAGGTAATATGATTACAGTCAGGGTACAAAATTAGCAAAGGTTCCACATCAATAGATGAGTGGGTAAAGAAGTGGGGTGTGGACATACTGAATGGGGTGTCATTTGGTTATAAAGGAGAACAAAAATCACATCATGTACAGAAAAATGAATGGGACCCGAAGTCACTGTGCTCAGTGAAATAAACCAGCTACCAGAAGACACAAAACACATTTCCTTCCCCTATGCACAATCTAGTTGTTTGTTTGTTTTTGTAATGCACGAAAGTAGAAAGGGACTATTTAGAGGAGAAATAAGAAAAGGTAATGGGGTTGAATATGGTCAAAGTATGCCTACACATGCATGAAAATGTTATAACGAAGCTCATTGTTTCATATACTTAGTAGATTTCAAGTTTAAGAAAAGAATACCTCAACCTTGTTCAAATAAGCTTCTCGGAGGTTGGGACAGCCAGGTTCTGAGACAGACAGGCATAATGTCGCTTGGGTCTCGGGCGGCTTGTGTGAGTGCGGCTCCCAGGTGCGGGGCTGATCTGCAGTGACCAGCGCGCCAGCTCTGCTGTGGGACTTCTGCCTGGCAGAGGGACCCCGCACTGGGCGGGAGCCTACCAGCTTTCCTTCCGCGACCTCTGTTCCCGCAGACTGCGCTGAAGAGACAGCAGCAAGTCCTGGATACCCCACCACACCCGAAAGACAAGATCTGGATTTAAAATCACTTCTCATGATCCTATTAGAGGATCACAAGAAGGACACAAATAAATCTCATAAAGAGTTACAGGAGACCATGAATCAACGGTTAGAAGCCCTTACAAAGGAAACACAAAAATCGCTTAGAGAAATGCGGGAGAACATGGATCAAAAGATGGAGGCGCACAAGGAGACAACACAAAAATCGCTTAACGAGATGAATCAACGGGTAGATGCACTCACAAAGGAATCACAAAATTTGCATAAAGAAATGCAGAAGAATATGGGTCAACAGATGGATGCCCATAAGGAGGCAACACAAAAATTGCTTAAAGAAATGAATCAACGGTTAGATGCCCTTACAAAGGAAACACGAGAACTGCTTAAAGAAATGCAGGAGACAATGGATCAACAGATGGAATCCCATGAGGAGGAAACACAAAAATCGCTCAGAGAAATGCAGGAGAACGTGGGTCATCAGGAAGAAATCCTGAAAGAGGTAATGCAAAAATACCTTAAAGAAATACAGGAAAATACAAACAAACAAGTGAAGGATCTCAGCAAATCCATCCAGGAACTAAAAAAGGAAGTAGAAACAACTAAGAAATCACAAAGGGAGACAACTTTGGAGATAGAAAACCTTGGGAAGAAATCAGGAGTCATAGATGCAAACATCAACAATAGAATACAAGAGATGGAAGAAAGAATCTCAGGTGCTGAAGATTCCATAGAAAGCATCGACTCAACAGTCAAAGAAAATGCAAAATGCAAAAAATGTGTAACCCAAAACATCCAGGAAATCCAGGACACAATGAGAAGACCAAACCTAAGGATTATAGGTATAGATGAGAGTGAAGATTTGCAACTTAAAGGGCCAGTAAACATCTTCAACAAAATTATGGAGGAAAACTTCCCTAACTTAAAGAGAGAGATGCCGATGAACGTACAAGAAGCCTACAGAACTCCAAACAGACTGGACCAGAACGGAAATACCTCCCGTCACATAATAATCAAAACACCGAATGTTCTAAACAAAGAAAGAATACTAAAAGCAGTAAGAGAAAAGGGCCAAGTAACATACAAAGGAAGACCTATCCGAATCACATCAGACTTCTCACCAGAGACTATGAAAGCCAGAAGATCCTGGGCAGATCTCATGCAGACACTAAGACAGCACAAATGCCAGCCTAGACTACTATACCCAGCAAAACTCTCAATCACCATAGATGGAGAGACCAAGATATTCCATGATAAAACCAAATTTTCACAATATCTTTCCACAAATTCAGCCCTGCAACGGATAATAGGTGGAAACCTCCAATACAGGGAGAGAAACAACACCCTGGAAAAAATGAGATAATAACCTTCTTGAATCAAACCCAAAAGTAGATAACCACTCAAACATAAAGACAGCGTCAAGAATGGCAGATGGCAATAGTCACTATGCCTTAATCTCTCTTAATATCAATGGTCTCAATTCCCCAATTAAAAGACATAGACTAGCAGACTGGATACGTAAACAGGACCCAGCATTTTGCTGCATGCAGGAAACGCACCTCAGTGTCAAAGACAAACACTACCTCAGAGTAAAAGGCTGGAAAACAATTTTACAAGCAAATGGCCCCAAGAAACGAGGTGGAGTAGCCATCCTAATATCGGATAAAATTGATTTTCAACCTAAAGTCATCAAAAAAGACACAAAAGGACACTACATACTGATCAAGGGAAAAATCCACCATCAAGAACTCTCAATTCTGAATATCTATGCTCCAAATGCAAGGGCACCCTCATTCGTAAAAGAAACTTTACTAAAACTCAAAGCACACATCGCACCGCACACAATAATAGTGGGTGACTTCAACACCCCGCTCTCTGAAATGGATCGTTCAGGAAAGCAGAAACTAAACAGGGACACAGTGAATCTAATTGAAGCCTTGGACCAAATGGAACTAACTGATATATATAGAACATTTCATCCTAGAGCTAAAGAATATACCTTCTTCTCAGCTCCTCATGGTACCTTCTCCAAAATTGACCATATAATTGGTCACAAATCAGACCTCAACAGATACAAGAAGATAGAAATAATCCCATGCCTCCTATCAGATCACTATGGAATAAGGGTGGTCTTCAATGGCAACAAAAACAAAAGAAAACCCACGTACACATGGAGGCTGAACAATGCTCTACTCAATGATAACTTGGTCAAGGTGGAAATAAAGAAAGAAATCAAAGACTTTTTGAAAGTTAATGAAAATGAAGGCACAACATACTCTAATTTATGGGACACAATGAAAGCAGTGCTAAGAGGAAAATTCATAGCCCTGAGTGCCGCCAAAAAGAAACGGGAGACAGCATACACTAACAGCTTAATGGCACACCTGAAAGCCCTGGAACAAAAAGAAGCAAATACACCAAAGAGGAGTAGAAGGCAGGAAATCATCAAACTCAGGGCTGAAATCAATCAAGTAGAAACAAATAAAACCATACAAAGAATCAACAAAACGAGGAGTTGGTTCTTTGAGAAAATTAACAAGATAGATAAGCCCTTAGCCAGACTAACCAGAGAGCACAGAGATAGTATCCAAATTAATAAAATCAGAAACGAAAAGGGAGAGATAACAACAGAAACTGAGGAAATTCAAAAAATCATCAGATCCTACTACAAAAACCTGTATTCAACACAACTAGAAAATCTTGAGGAAATGGACAATTTCCTTGACAGACACCAAGTACCAAAATTAAATCAGGATCAAATAGACCATCTAAACCGTCCTATAAGCCCTGAAGAAATAGAAGTTGTCATTGGAAGTCTTCCAACCAAAAAAAGCACAGGTCCAGATGGTTTTAGTGCAGAATTCTATCAGACCTTCAAAGAAGACCTAACACCAATACTCTTCAAACTAGTCCACAAAATAGAAACAGAAGGAACACTACACAACTCGTTCTATGAAGCCACAATTACACTAATACCAAAAGCACACAAAGATCCGACAAAGAAAGAGAATCTCAGGCCAATCTCTCTTATGAATATTGATGCAAAAATACTCAATAAAATTCTTGCCAACCGAATCCAAGAACACATCAAAACGATCATTCACCACGATCAAGTAGGCTTCATCCCAGGGATGCAGGAATGGTTCAATATAAGGAAATCCATCAATGTAATCCACTACATAAACAATCTCAAAGAAAAAAACCACATGGTCATCTCATTAGATGCTGAGAAAGCATTTGACAAAATTCAGCATCCTTTCATGCTAAAGGTCTTGGAAAGATCAGGAATTCAAGGCCCATATCTAAACATAGTAAAAGCAATTTACAGCAAACCGGTAGCCAGCATCAATCTAAATGGAGAGAAACTTGAAGCAATCCCACTAAAATCAGGGACTAGACAAGGCTGCCCTCTCTCTCCATATCTTTTCAATATAGTACTTGAAGTTCTAGCTAGAGCAATTAGACAACAAAAAGAGGTCAAAGGGATACAAATTGGAAAGGAAGAAGTCAAACTATCACTATTTGCAGACGATATGATAGTATACATAAGCGACCCAAAGAACTCCACCAGAGAACTCCTACAGCTGATAAACGACTTCAGCAAAGTGGCCGGATATAAAATCAACTCAAGCAAGTCAGAAGCCTTCCTATACTCAAAGGATAAGCAGGCTGAGAAAGAAGTAAGAGAAATAATACCCTTCACGATAGCCACAAACCATATAAAGTATCTTGGCGTGACTCTAACCAAACAAGTGAAAGATCTGTATGACAAGAACTTCAAGTCTCTGAAGAAAGAAATTGAAGAAGACCTCAGAAGATGGAAAAATCTGCCATGCTCATGGATTGGCAGGATTAATATAGTAAAAATGAGCATCTTACCAAAAGTAATACACAGATTCAATGCAATCCCCATCAAAATCCCAACTCAATTCTTCATAGAGTTAGAAAGAGCAATTCAAAAATTCATCTGGAATAACAGAAAACCCAGAATAGCTAAAACTATTCTCAAGAGTAAAAGAACCTCTGGGGGAATCAGTATCCCGGACCTCAAGCTGTACTACAGAGCAATAGTGTTAAAAACTGCATGGTATTGGTACAGTAACAGACATGTAGATCAATGGAACAGAATTGAAGACCCAGAAATGAATCCACACTCCTATGGTCACTTGATCTTTGACAAAGGAGCTAAAACCATCCAGTGGAAAAAAGATAGCCTTTTCAACAAATGGTGCTGGCTCAGCTGGAGGTCAACATGCAGAAGAATGCAAATTGACCCATCCTTATCTCCTTGCACTAAGCTCAATTCTAAGTGGATCAAAGATCTCCACATAAAACCAGACACACTGAAACTAATAGAAGGGAAACTAGGGAAGAACCTTGAACATATGGGCACAGGGGGAGAATTTCCTGAACAGAACTCCAATAGCTTATGCTCTAAGATCAAGAATAGACAAATGGGACCTCATTAAATTACAAAGTTTTTGCAAGGCAAAAGACACTGTCAAAAAGACAAAGCGGCAACCAACTAACTGGGAAATGATCTTTACCAACCTTACATCCGACAGAGGGCTAATATCCAAGATATACAAAGAACTCAAGAAGTTAAACTCCAGAGAGACAAGTAACCCTATTAAAAAATGGGGTACAGAGCTACACAAAGAGTTCTCACCTGAAGAATATCTAATGGCTGAGAAGCACCTAAAGAGATGTTCATCATCCTTAGTCATTAGGGAAATGCAAATCAAAACAACCCTGAGATTCCATCTCACACCAGTCAGGATGGCTAAGATCAAAAACACAGGAGACAGAAGTTGTTGGCGAGGATGTGGAGAAAGAGGAACACTCCTCCACTGCTGGTGGAATTGCAGGCTGGTACAACCACTCTGAAAAGCAGTCTGGCGGTTCCTCAGAAAACTGGGCATGACACTCCCGGAGGATCCGGCTATACCACTCCTGGGCATATACCCAGAGACTTTACCTGCATGCAATAAGTACACATGCTGCACTATGTTCATAGCAGCCTTATTTATAATAGCCAGAAGCTGGAAAGAACCCAGATGTCCCTCAACGGAGGAATGGATTCAGAAGATGTGGTATATCTACACAATGGAATACTACTGTGCAATTAAAAATAATGAATTCACGAAATTCCTAGGCAAATGGTCAGAACTTGAAAATATCATCCTTAGTGAGGTAACCCAATCACAAAAGAACACACATGGTATGCAGTCACTGATAAGGGGATATTGACCCAGAATCTCGGAATACCCTAGACACAATCCGCATATCATTAGATTTCTAAAAAGATGGAAGGAGAGACCCCTGGTCCTGGAAAGACTGGATGTAGGGGAACGCCAGGACAGAGTAACGAGAGGGGGTTGAATGGAGAAAAGAGGGAAGGAAGGGGGCTTATGGGACTTTCGGGGAGGGAGGAAACGGGAAAGGGGAAGTGATCTGGAATGTAAATTAAAAAAATAAAATAAAATAAAATAAAAAATATACATAAAAAAAATAAGCTTCTCCCCTCCCCCCACCCTACCCCTCCAGTATGCAGTGGTTAATGCAGAGACTCAGGATGGGTCATCATGTTGAGATTAGGTAGCAGTGAATGATCATGCTTAGATGGCACATCATTACCCCAATGGACAGCAATCTCAGGACAAACCCTGGACCAGAATATCTAACAAAAGCCCGTGAGAGTCCTCATCCTAAAATACTCACTGTACCACATGATACATATTTTTGTTGATGTAGGCCGCTGATTTGAGAGGTTAATTTGTTACTCAATACTAAATAAACCAATAGAATTCCCATATAAAGCAGAATGTTATTTGGTAATAAAATACCAGATTTTCAGAGTACATGTGGTGGTACACTTCTAGAATCCTAGGACTCAATAGGCTAAAAATCAGGGAGATCATGGGCTGAAGGCTAACCCGAGCAAATAGACTTGTAGATTAGCCTGGGCTACATTGAGATATTTAGTCTCTGGGAGGGGGGGACTCAGAATCTCAAAGACTACTTGAGGACATGAAAAATGATGAGCATAAAATATGGAACAAAAAATAATAACAAGAATTGAAACTATGAAGTATTGTCAGATACCGTTGTTTCCTTCAGATCAGCAAAAAGCATTCCTTCCCCTCTCTCATCTGCTAATTGAACTTCCCATTCTGGTTGAAAAACTACAATGTTACATTTTCACTGTCAACCTACCTGGACTTAAAATCACATAGAACACATGGTTTTCTTTGATCTGTGATTTTAAAAGGGGAGGGGAACTTCATAAAACTGGGAATTTGGGGTAACCTGGATCTGTTTCCAGGTCATGGTCACTCATTTTTGACACCAGAATAAACTATCCCTTGTTCTCTTTGATGTAAAAATAGAGTTCTTAATGTCAAGGAACAATAAAAGAATGCTTTCGTTTTTCCAAAATTTTCTTCAACAATAATTTGAAAGTAAATTTTTAAGCCCTAATGAGGTTAAAGCAGGGGGATCTCAAGTTCCAGGCCAGCCTGTTCTACATGGTGAAATCTTGTCTCAAGAGAGAGAAGGTAGACGGGGGAGCTGAAAACCATATGTGGAAAATAAACTATGATACCGAAATTATAGCATTCTGTGTCTAAATAATCAATGGCTACTATAACTGTTATAGAAAATAAGGATTATAAATCTCAGGATTGCTGTAAAGTTAAAAATAATGACATTATCTTAGTTAGGGTTTTACCACTGTGAACAGACACCATGACCAAGGCAACTCTTTTAAGGACAACATTTACTTTTTTTATTTTTATTTTATTAGATATTTGCTTTATTTACATTTCAAATGGTAGCCCCTTTCCACGTTACCCCTCCAAAAAACCCCTATCCCATGCCCCTCTCCCCCTGCATTTCCCGATTCTGGGGAATTGAGCCTTCACAGAACCAATGGCCTCTCCTCTCATTGGTGTCTGAAATGGTCATCTTCTGCTACATATGTAGCTAGAGCCATGGGTCCCTCCTTGTGTACTCTTTGGTTGGTGGTTTAGTCCCTGGGAGCTCTGGGGGTACTGGTTGGTACATATTATTGTTCCTCCTACAGGGCTGCAAACCCCTTCAGCTCCTTGGGTCCTTTCTCCAGCTGCTCCATTGGGGACCCTGTACTCATTCTATTGGTTGACTGTGAGCCATAGGTGTTTTGATCCACTTTCCAATAAGGATCAAAGTATCCACACTTTGGTTTTCCTTCTTATGCTTCATGTGGTCTGTGAGTTGTATCTTAGGTATTTTGAGCTTTCAGAGGTTCAGACTATTATCATCAAAGCAGGAGTATGGTGGCATCCACACAGGCATGAAGCAATTGGAGCTGAGAGTTCAGCATCTTCATCTGAAGACCACCAGGAGAAAACTGGCTTCCAGGCACCTAGGGTGAGTCTTAAAGCCCAGGCCCACAGTGACTCCAACAAGGCCACAGCTTCTAATAGTGCCACTTTCTGGGTCAAGCATATACAGCCACGGCAGGCATGGATGTGCTTCAGGAGGGGTGGCATGTGGTGGATACAGGATGGGATTCCTGTCACACATGAGGACCTGCTTCTAAGAGAAAGACTTGTGCATAACTGACTATGGTATACTAAGCACATCTGAGCTCAGATGGAGACAACAGAGCCAGCAAAGAGCTGAGCATTAAGAATAAATGCTGGTTCTGGAGGTGGCATCCTCCCCTCCTCCCATCTGACCTATTTTATCTCTGCATGTAAAACTTACCAAACTCAATAGAAGCCAAAGAGAGGAGAGGAGACGTTGTTTAAGTTGCCGAGGGGCTTCCAGTTATTTTATCAGTGTGGGGACTGTTAAGGCTGGGAGAGCACAAGTTGTTCATCAATTAAGAGCCTTCTGACAGAATATTCTAAGGAGGGCCTGCTAAAGTCACGGCAATGAAAAGACAAATTTGAGTTTAAGAGGCCTAAATTCTCAGTGCTGCTGGTAAAACAGGAGATATCACTACTTTCCTTTCCCGGAGCACTGACTAGAAAGTGTGACCTTGATCCTCTTTCTGGGTCTTTGCAATGTATGCACACTTGGTTACGTGTTTGGTACTTAACTTTTGTTGATCTGAAAATCTGAGGACACCTTGCAAGAGTTAGTTGGTTTTCACTTATACCATAGGTGTCCTAGGATCGAATTCAGACTTGGCGGCAAGCCCCCTGGGCCATCTCATCCACCCTGTTTAAATGTTTAAAGCAAAATCAACTTTAAGACACAGGAATAAATATCCTTTTCCAGACCCTACAGCCCTCTCTAAACGCTAATCATCAAGGAAGGCAATGCCATTCTTTCCGCTTCCTGGGACCTTGGGAGCCTGACTTTGGTGGATGCCTCAGTTCCAAAGTACAAAAGCCCCATCTGTCACAGAGACGTGAGATGTTTGTTTTTCCGCTGCATGAACCCAATTAACTCACGCAGATAACCAGCCCATTGCCTGGAGAGTCTAGGATGAGAGCTTTGAGCAGATGCTGCTACAAGAATCTTCTCTCTGAAGAACTGTCTAGTTACTGTTTACACCAAAAAGAATTTTAAAAAAAAAAAAAGTGATGACAGGTTGTACCTGATTATCCTGTAGTTTAAAAGATGAGATAATCTTTCTCCTAAGAGATTGCTTGAGAGATGGATATCACGTTCTGCTTAGTGCTTAGTCAGCTGCAAGACTGTTTCCTTACTCATTACTTTTGTGGGAAGGTGTATGAGATGGGCGGGGGGTGTATAGGAGCCACAGAGCTCACATGCAGATCAGAGGACAACTCTCAGGAGTTGGTTCTCTCCTTCCTTCCTTCTACCTTTCTGCAGACTCCAGAGATCCAGCTCTCAGGTCGTCAGGCTTGCTGAGGCAAGCTCCTTCACCTACCGAGCCATCTCAATGACCCAAGAGAGATTTTTATTATTATTATATTTTCCCAAGATCAATTATGTCTGTACTCATGGGCAGAAATTATTGATCCTGCCACAGAGATAAACATACAACACAAACTGCTCCTTTATAAACCCCAGAGTGGAATTTGAACAAAATATAAGCATCAAAATAAATTTTATTGAACCACAGACACAGCTGTAAACCTATCACACAGACATCATTCTGTGTGAATATGCTGACTCTTCCCAGGTTTCTGAAACGGGAAGAACAGTAACAGGAGATGGAAATGGTCCAATGTGTGTTAAGGGCATCTCAAGAAGAACAAAACCACAAGATTGTATGTGTGTGTGTGTGTGCGTGTGTGTGTGTGAGAGAGAGAGAGAGAGAGAGAGAGAGAGAAGAAGAAGGAGGAGGAGGAGGAGGAGGAGGAGGGAGACTTAGGACTTGTTTGAAGGCATGGTTTCAATTATCAAAGTATTGTATACAAAATAAAATGGCATCCACAATCTGCAGAACACTGCTACCAGCATTCACTTCATAGTCTTTTGTTTTCTTTTCCTTGCATAGTTTTGGGGTTGGTTTTTGTTTGTCAGACAGTTATCAGATTGTATATATTGATATTTTAAAACTAAATGTTCACAACAGCCTTTTTTTCAAACTTCCCTGTATCTATATGAAAATCAATTGAGTGAATATAATATAACCATTTCTTTCTTAGAGAGCACTTATGCTTAATTTTGATATATTTTAATACCAAGAGTTATACTGGCAAGAAAATCTGCAGAAAGCTAAATCTAAGGATATATTTGCAGAAATCAAACTTCTACCAGCAACTTGTATTGTTTTCTAGAAAAGGAGTAAGTGGATTAAACACATTCTCTTGTGTCTGAAATTTACTCTTTTGTGAAAAGCACTGTGCAATCATTCCCTCAATGTTTCAAAGAGACTACAAACCAACGTCTTTACAACTTTCATCTTTTTCTACAGCGACATCTAGTGTTGCAATGTGGTTATACCACTTCAGAAAAATTCAAATTCACTCGTTCCAACTGCCAACAATCTCATAGGCACGGAAAAACAGCTGGGATCTAGCTTCAGTCTGAACTCTGATTTACAGCTTCTTTCCAACAGGCTTCTCAGATTCAGCTCACACTAGAGTTACCTGGATGCCTGGTGGCCCTTGGCTGTGATTAAGCTCCCCTATGTGATTCTAATGTATAGTCAAAGCCAAAAGCCACAGCTCCACAGCCACAGTGATAGTCCTAAGACCTATCACTGGTTAACCCACGAGGACTTATGACCCAGAATTTCACTTTGTAAGTACAATAGTCAATCTCAATTGCCAACTTGATTGGACTGAGAAGTGTTTAGAAATAAGCACTCCTCTGGGTATGTCACTGAAGACATTTCCTGAATTAGATAAGGGAGAAGCCTTCCCCGTGTGTGGGATGTGGGCAGCACCTTCACACAGCCTGTAGAGGAATACAGGATAAGAGGACGGAACAAATACTGCCGACAGGCACGCGCTCCGCCATCCACTACATCCGTAATTCCTCCTTCAAATTATTCCTCAGACATTTGTCACAGCAGTGAAAACAACGTAGAGTTACATCTGAGGTCCTGAAGCGTTGTAATCAGTCACACACTGATATTTCTTCAGAGCAATTTCCACTGTGACATAAGGTAACTGGGTACCTGAGTCTCGTCTGCACATTAATCTTATCATCCCCTGGCTTGCTTGGCCTTGGCACTCCTCAGTAAGATCTAATCTATTTTTCATATGAGGTAGAGGTGATGAGATGAAAAGTAGAAACAGAGAAAAAAATATGCCCCTCTCGTTGTCCCCCATCTTGAAAAACGGAAATCAACTTGGCCTTTGGCTTCACACTTGCCCTCAGAACACAACATAACTGGCCTACAATAATCCGTAGGCCTTAGACTGCATCTCAGTTGGTAGACTCAGTTTGCTCAATACCTAGTGACATTTGTGGCAGCTGAAAGATTACGCTACTCAGAGACCCACTGTCAAATTTCAGGACAAAGTAAAGATTCGAAGCTCAACACGTTATGGCCACCTGACACCCTAACCTACACACACACACACACACACACACACACACATGCTTTCAGCTCCAACCTTTCTTTACAACCTAAATTCTCAGTTAAAAGCTCTTCTGAATGGCCCGATACCAAGGAGGGATATTGATTACTAGATCCTGTGCCCTTACCTTTAATATTCTGAGAAGGATACATATTCTCAGAGTAGTGGTACATATCTGTAATCTCAGTTGTGAGGAGATCAAGCCAAGAGGAGTGCAAATTCCAAGTCAGCCTGGGCTTCTTAGAGAGGCAAAGAGAATGATGTAACATCCTCATTAGACAACAATAGAACCTTCTTTTCTCTGTTCACCTCCTGCACTTTTTGTACCTGAGCAACCATGAACTGATCGGAGTTTACTGCAGCCACTTCCTCACCTCGCTTTGTGGTCTTTACCCATACATGAGTCAACGTGGCCCCACTGCCCTGAACTTGCCCTTTTACAGTGATCTCCCTCCTAACTGACCTACACACATCACTGAATTCGTTTTCTTCTCTTTGGCTGGAAAATTCTTCTGATCTCACTATGTATCTTCTTTAAAGGTCTCTCTGTGGACGATTCTTCCTCCTTCCACATCTTGAAGCTCAGGTTGTTAATACTTTGTTTAGCCACACCCCTCTCCCTGGTCATTCCATCCATAATTATAAAAAGAAGACTGTGAAAGTTGTTCTCTAGCCCAGATCATATCTCCAGCTGCTGCCTAAATATGCATGCTTATGGAATCTATGTTCCCATCTCCAGACGCCTGCCTATTGTCTATGCTTGAAGGACACATACTCCTAGTGAGCCCTCTGTCCAAGTTTTCCTGGCAAAACCAGGGGCACCAGTATTAATGCAACTGTTCAGACTCAAAACACGGAAGACATCTTTGTTCTCTTCTTTATACCTGACATCCAGTTCTTTGGAAAGTTCAACTTGCTCTGTGGAAAAATAATCAGTAAAAACTGTGAGGGCAGGGGAGAAAGAGGAGCACCTCACTTCAGAGACTGGTTGAAACCATTTGCTATCTGAGAAGCAAGAAGTGCAGCAAGATTAACATGTGCTGTGAGTTTCTGTGTTGGTTTGTTGGTCCCTATAGGTTCATAGATTTGAATGCTTGGTCACCAGGGAGTGGCACTATCAGGAGGTGTGGCCTTGTTGGAGTAGGTGTGGCCTTGTTGGAGTAGGTGTGGCCTTGTTGGAGGAAGTGTGGTTGGGCTTTGGAGTTTCAAATGCTTAAGCCAGACCCAGGATTTCTCTCTTCCTGCTACCTGATGATCCAGATGAGGAACTCAGACAGCACATGTCTGCCTGTGTGCTGCTATGTTTCCCACCATGATGATAACTGACTAAACCTTTAAACTATAAGCCAGTCTCAATTAAATGTTTTCATTTATAAGTGTTGCTGTGGGCATGGGGTCTCTTCACATCCATAGAACACTAAAACAGTTGTCAATATCAAAATAATGTGCTTATATGCAAAAATATTTTCAAATGGGAAAATTAAAAGAGCAATAAGACACGTGTAAGACCTGGGTGTGCATGATGTCCTGGATGGCCTCATTCCTCTCTAGAATATTTTCTGGGATGCTCACAAACAACACAATTAGCTTTGGTTTACAGTGAAGAGATCCTAGTTTCCCGTATCCATGCTTTACCTTACCAATTGTAATCTTGTCAGAATTCCTGTCAGGACCATGCTGGGATAGCACCGAAATATCTCAGAAAACCTTTGAAGATAGTAACTTCAACCAATTGTATTGGTTATTTTTCTGGTACTGTGACAAAATTCCATGACCAGGGTAACTTGCAGAAGGAAGAGTTTATTTTGGGCTTATGATTCCTGAGGAATGAGGGTCTGTCGTGGCATCAGGCAGGATGGTAGCAGGGCAGGAAGCTAAGAGCTCACATCCTCAGCAACCAGCACAAAACAGAGAACATGACCTGGAAGTGATAGGAGGCCTTTAATCTCAAAGCCCCATCCCATCCAGAGACAAACTTCCTTCACAGAGGCCAAACCTCCTGAATCTCTCCAAACAGCGCCACCAACTGGAAACCACGTGTTCAAATATCTGCACCTATGGGGGACATCCTCATTCAAACCTCCACACCAATCAAGAATATGTATATGCTTATTAGAAAGTAAATAAAGTGTGACTTTCTTTTAGACGCTCACACTTGCGCTCTCATCTTTCTTACCATCTCCCTGGTACCTCTCTTTCTTCTGACTTCCATACTTAAAGTTAATATTTAAAGTTATTTTTTTTAAAATAACTATAACTCTGCTTCCTACTGGTCTATCTTGCATTTTTTTCTATAGTAAAGTAAAATTATCTGGGTTACCTGACCTGGGTTTGCCTGTGTCGTGAGCCTTAAAGCATAAGGGAATTCCTCCTGCAGCAGAAGCATGGATGTTGCCTCTGCACCACCACTGTTGGCAATTCTACCTTCAGATTTTGTTGGATGGCCTAGAGAGATGGCTCCACAGTTAAGAGCACTTACTGCTCTATCAGAGAAGTGGAATTCAGATGCTACAACCCTCATCAGCCAGCTCAGGAACACCTGTAATTCTAGCTCCAGGGAGCTAGCTCCCCTGCTGGCTTCTGTGGGAATCTGCACATGTATGTGCACTTACACAAAGAAAGATACAAACATAAGATACAAACATAATATAATAGAATATATAGAACATAATATAATATAATATATTATATTATATATAATATATAATATATAGAATAGAATAGAACAGGACAGAACAGAATAGAATAGAAGAGAATAGAATAGAATAGAATACTTGACTTTATTTCAAATCTCCTGGCTTGCTGTTACTGCCACCTAGACAAAAAGAAAAAGAAAAAAAAAATCATTGTTCACCTGAACAATCTTCTACTTGTATATACTATGTATATATTAGGTACTGTTTTTGTTGCTATGATAAAATACTATGACCAAGGCAAATTATATAAGGAGTTTATTTTTCTTATTATTCCAGAGACATAAGAGTGCAAAGTAGCAAGCCTCAGGCATGACATCAAGAACAAGAGCTTGAGAATGCATATCTTCAAATGCAAGCAGAAACCAGGAAAAAATTAATAGAATATGGGGTATAATTATAAACACTAAAAGTCTGCTGCTAGTGACAAACTTCCTCCAGCAAGGCTGTGCCTTCCGAAGGTTCAAGGATCTCCCCAAATAGCATGACCAACTCTGGACTAAGTATTCCAACATTTGAATCTACAAGTGACATTTCTCATTCAACCGCCACACCGTGTTCTCTGCACCCTCTTTCACTCCTCCATGTTCCAGTCTCTGGACAGAAACAGGAAAGTATTCCTAAAATATCAATCAACCGTTTCTCATACACACACACCCCAGTGGTCTCTCATAATACTTTGAATAAAATCTAAACTCCATGCAGCACCACTAAAGTTAAAGATCTCAGGCCTTTGCCTGTTTCCACAGCCTGATTTCTTTCCCTCACTACCTTCAGTTTGACTGCACAGTCACGCTTGTGTCTCCTGATTCAGGCCGAGTTCCCCTATAGACAGACTGGCACTCGGTCTGGATCTTCCCTCTCCCTAGATGCCCACACATTCCACCCTCCCATCCTTCCAATCTCTGATCAAATGTCACCTCCCCAGAGAGACTGTCCCTGAATTCCTCTTACATCACCTCCTGATCCTGTTTATCCTATTAACATATCACTGTATTCCTTTATTCATTTTTTAACTTAACATATTTATTGGTTCTCTAGGAATCTGACATCATGCACACTGATCACCCAGTCCTTCCATATTTGTCCTCCCACTCTTATGACCTTCCCTCCTTCAAAAAAAAAAAGTAAAAATAAGAATTAAAAAATCAAAATAAAATGGGGGGGTCTAATTGTGTTATCTACATACTTGCTGGAGCATGGTCAAACTCTCAGCCCCTTAGATAGAACTGAGTCCTTCCCCTCCCATACTCCTGCCAGAAGCCATCAATTGTGGAGGAACACTTCAGCAGCCCCCTCACACTTTTTAAGAGTTCTCTTAGGTGGTTTCCTATCTAGACTATTATGTTTTTGTAGGGGGAGAGATGAGAGGCTAGAAGCTGTCACAGAAGTCTTCCATGTCCCTCCCTCTCAACTGTGCATCTACAGTCACTGATGTCACATCAAAAGTAACCTCCTTGCTCTTCACAATAAGTGGGAACATAGATTATGGACTTCCGAATGGTTTCTGGTGACAGCACAGAAATGCTGATACGGCTCCTGTATGCAGTCGGACCATAGACCCAGATAAGGCCCTCGGAATTAGCCGTGTCCATGGACATCAACATGACCTCAGGTAGAAAGAACATCTTGCATATTGTATGGATGCATCGCTTGTCAATAAAAAACCTATAGCCAATAGGAAAGGGTAGACTATAAGGTGGGACATCCAGACGGGAGATTGAATTCTGGGCTAGAGAGAAGCAAGGAATTGGGGGAAACTCACACAAGAACATGGAGGAGGACGGAAGCGTGGGAGCTGAGCAGGAGTAACCAGCCGTGTGGCAGAACTTATATTAGAATAAATGGGAAATGAAGTTATTTGCAAATCAGAGAAGAAACCAAAGCTTATGGCCAAGGTGTTGTAAACATATTTTGAATCTCAGAGTCCTTATTCTGGGAGCTTGGGCCCGTGAGGAAAAGCACATTCAACATCCTCAGAGGGGAAGTGAGGTCATGCACAGGCCACATCTCCCTTCTCTTCTTACTAACATTACTTTATGAATTTATTTGTCATTGGTCTGGTGCTGGGAAAGATTTATATTGTTAAATTCTATACACTGGTCACCTAAAACTCAGCCCAGCACTTAATATGAATCGAATAAATATTTGTCAGGTGAATGGCTATCATATAGGCAACTGAAAATCTTTACCTACCCATAAAGATGGAGACTTAAAAGGTCGGCTCCAGAAACTATAAGGCACGTTTTAAAGGAGCTGCCATCTCTCTGATTTTCAACCCAAACTGAGCAGCATGCTGAAGTAATTCCATTTGAGAATTCCTAGTGAACACTGTTTAAACCTGTCTCTGAATAGAACGATGACTTTTAATACCCTTTTTCAGAGTCTAATGCGAAGAAGCCTCAGTTGGAAGCACAAGTACTGAAACAGCTCAGTAGCAAAGGACCGTGGGAAAGGGCATTGTGTGTTCCTGACTTAGAGTTTCTATTCCTACACAAAACATCCATGACCAAGAAGGAAGCAGGGGAGGCTTATTCAGCTCACACTTCCACCAAAGAAAGTCGGGACTGGAACTCAAGCAGGTCAGGAAGCAGGAGCTGATGCAGAGGCCATGGAGGGATGTTTCTTACTGGCTTGCTTCCCCTGGCTTGCTCAGCTTGCTTTCTTATAGAACCCAGGACCACCAGGGATGATACCACCCACAAGGGGCCCTCCCCCCTTGATCACTAATTGAGAAAATGCTGTACAGCTGGATCTCATGGAGGCATTTCCTCAAGGGAGGCTCCTTTCTCTGTGATAACTCCAGCTTGTGTCAAGTTGACACACAAAATCAGACAGTAACAGTTTCGATGTGAATTCTTTCCGGGGTTTAGCACACTGAAGACTCTGGCACAGCAAGACCAGCAGGAGACCGCAGAGAGGAAAGCTACACCAGGTTGTTCAGTGGTAATAAAGAGAAACAAACCAAGTCTGCCTCCAAAGTTTTTATTCCCATTGGGGTTCTTAGTGACATGGCTGACCTGTGGCACCCATTTCATATGTGGTTGTGTGTGCCCACATGTGGCTGAGCAGAGTTGTTCCCGAGCACAGGATGGTGTCTGATGCTGGACAGTCTAGAGTTGAAACCAGGTGCTACAGCTGCAATGACAAAGCATTGCTCACTGAGTGGACAGCTAACACCATCCTTCCTGGGTCACGCCTCTCACTCAGTCCCAGCAACATCTCCTCTTTATACCCTGGCCTCTTTCTGCAGAAACTTCTGCATCCTATGTAGTATCCACTTCACGGCTTCCCTACAAGTATCCCTTCTTTAGGACCCTGTTTCCAAAAGGGAGGGGCAGAGGGTAAAAGTATCTTTTCTCTGTTTTTCCTAATGTCCCATGCCTTCCACAAAGCAGTGAATACCTCCTGGTCCAGATCTAGGCTGCCTAATAGCCTATCCACTAGCCGGGTGAAGCTCTTTCCACTTAAATCAACATTGGCTGAAACGTTGACCTTCTCTATGGCATCTTCCACATTTCCTGCGCTCCTACAGTGGTGAGCACCTGTTGCAGCTCATCACAAATAGAAAAGGTTTATTTTTATCTGAGAGTTAGAACTGTCCTTGATTAAATTGCAGGAAGTCTCTGGAATATATATATATATATTCAGAAATTAAAATAAAATTCTGATGCCATGGTGAGTAAAAAGAACTGAGGACGGTATCTGAAAGGTGTCAGGATATGGGAACGAGACCCAGAGACCATGATTACCAAAGACAATGACCAGTAAGTGAAACAGGAAGGAAAACAGGCCTGGGAGCATACCTGAGTGACAGAATGCTTTCCCCCATGGTGTGTTGTTGTTTCGGGGCTGCTGGGAAGTCAGGTGGGATAAAGAAGGAAAACATAGGGCAGTAGGGGTGGCTCTGTGGTTAGGGAGGCTGGCTGTTCTTCTAGAGGATGCAGGCTCGATTCCCAGATCTCACAGGTGACACTCTTTAACTCCAGTGTCAGGAGGTTGATGCCTTCTTCTGCCCTCTGTAGGTGCCAGGCACGCACTGGGCACACAAACATGCATGCAGGTAAAACATTGGTCCATGTATGATAGAATAAATCTCATTCAAATTAGTTATAAAATTCCAGAGACATGGGAACGTTGGAGGGAGACACTGCCCAATATGCTTTTCAGGCTAGAATCTGATCATGTTACAAGTTAATGTGAGGCCCTGCAGAGTGACTAGCACCTGGAGGGAGCGCAGCAGCCTCTGCCATCTTTGCTCCGGTGATAGACCAGACAGGGACTCCAGGTACACAGAGATATCCCAAGTATAACATCACTTAGGGCAAGGCACACCAGGGCTCCAGCGGCACCCAGGAGTGGGACAGCCCCTCAGCAATCTGTGCCAGGGGAAACCCGGTCACCCAGGGGTGCCGAAATAGCCTTGCAGGCTCACAGAAGGTTCAAGCACCAGCCAGTGACAGCAGGACCAACTAACACCAGAGATAACCAGACCGAAGGATTGATCACATGGGAACATGTTTGTCAGGAAAATCTATACTAATGTGAAAATTGACTAGAGACCCTAGACAACCTGGAACTTCAGATGAGGCTATCTTCCATGAGGGTGGAACTTGCACAGAAAAGAGGAATAAACACAAGAAGAGACCTGGGCTTAGCCCTGGGTACTTTGTAGGTCTCTTTCATGGTTTAAAGTAAGTTCTTATAAAACTGAAGATCCACATGGAAAATACTTCTGATGAAATTGAAGAAAAATACAGAGAAATGTTAAAATTGAAGATTATCATGGACAATTATACCGACAAAATGGTAGGCACAAAAACATTCCTAAATTGATCGAAAGTGGAACTACAAACACCACCTCCCTCCCCCGACGAAACCAAAGATCTACATGAAAAACACCTCCGACAAAATCGAAGAAATAAACAGAAAAATGTTAAAATTAAAGATTATCATGGAAAATAATACAGTCAAAATGGTAGACACAAAAAGCATTACTGAATTGAAAGAGGAGTCACAAACATTTTCTGATAAAATCGAAGATCCACATGAAAAACATCTTTGTTAGACTATGTTTTATGTTGGGGAATTGAGTCTATTGACGTTATAAGATATTAAGGAATAGTGATTGTTGCTTCCTGTTATTTTTGATGTTCTTTTTATGTTTGTGTGGTTACTTTCTTTTGGGTTTGTTGGAAAAAGATTACTTTCTTGCTTTTTCTAGGGTGTAGTTTCCCTCCTCATGTTGGTGTTTTCCATCTATTATCCTTTGTAGGACTGGAAGTATTTTCCATGTGGATCTTCAGTTTTATCAGACAGTGTCTATAATTTTACTTTCAATCAACTTAGGAACATTTTTATACCTTTCATTTTATTTGTATAATTTTCCATGTAATAGTCAGTTTTAACATGTTTCTCTATCTATTTCTTGAATTTTTTCAGGAATATTTTCTATGTAAATCTTCAATTTTATCAGAAAATGTTTTTACTTCTACTTTCAATCAATTTAGGAATATTTTTATACCTACCATCTTATCTGTATAATTTTTCATGAAATAGTTTTAACATGTTTTTCTATATATTTCTTGAGTTTTATCAGAAATATTTTCCTTGTAGATTTTCAATTTTATCAGAAAATGTTTATAATTCCACTTTCAATCAACTTAGGAATATTTTTATACCTACCATTTTATCTGTATAATTTTCCCATGAAATAGTCAATCTTAACGTGTTTTTCTATGTATTTCTTCAATTTTATCAGAGATATTTTCCATGTATATTTACACAATGGAATACTACTCAGCAATTAAAAACAATGAATTCATGAAATTCTTATTAGACAAATGGGGAACAGGGGGAGGGAAGAGGGCTTATGGGACTTTCGGGGAGGCGGGAACTGGGAAAGGGGAAATCATTTGGAATGTAAATAAAGAATATAGAAAAGAAAATTAAAAAAAAAACATGAAACTAAAAAAAAAAAAGACTCTTTTCCTACCTGCCTGGAAGCCAGTCTTCTCCTACAAAAAAGAAAACTAATAATAAAAATTTAAAAAAAGTAAGTCCTATTTCTATTGACCTGCCTTCTTGCTGACTGCTTTCTCCAGTAGTTCACAGCAAACACTTGGATTTTAAGCAGTAGGCATTACTACAAGACATGGTTAATCTTCACAAGCTAGTTCATTAAAGATGAAATAATCCAGCTCTGTTCAGTAAAAGAGAAAAATAGTTTTTAAAACATTTGCTCCAATAAAATAAATATTTCTGAGAAAGGTGGATGCTGACATTCCATGAGTAGAAATCATCCAGGCACTTAGTGTTTCTATGTTATTGAAAATGATGTTTCATGAAGATTACCTTTCCCTCTTATATTTACTGCCATTGTTGATGTACTATGGGACATTTATATATTGGACCTGGGTCATTTTTGATCTGTTTTTGGCCAATCCCCATTTAACTTTTTCTTTTTTGAGATAAAATGTCCTCAAATTCATAGATCCATTTGTTTGTACCTCCCACATGCCGAGATTAAGGGCGTGTGCAATGATGCCCTGTTAACTGAGGCATTTGTTAAAAGAAAAAAAAAAAGAAAAGAAAAAAAAGAAAGAAAACAAAATTAAAAACTATCAATCTCTCCATGGAATATATCTGCTTTTGTCTTAATATAAGTGGGATTAACTTCATTTATTTTGTTTCAAAATAAGGTAGTTCAGATGGAATTGTCTTACTTCTATCAAAAGAACTGTACAGTTAGAAAGCAAAGTATAAAAGTGTTTTTATTACACATTTTGAAACTTAAATATAGTAGCTTAACTGAATGTCTACCATGATTATCTTCCCCTCCCTTCCCCCAAGTTAATTTTTAAAGTAAAATTTTACATCTTTTTAGGGTTTCAAGAAGTTTTACATAAAAATGCTTAAAAATGAAAGAGGACAATATTTACATATACACATATACATACATACATACATACCATACCATACCATACCATACCATACATACATACACAATGTCGTATAGATTTAGGTTCCTGGATGGATTTGAATGCACAGGTTGACTGTCCAGGACGTTTTGGGGATGGTGATTAGTGTTTAGGATGTTTAGGTGGCCTTTTACATGTTGCCTACAGCTTATGAAGCTTTGGGTTTCTTCAAAATGTGTGGCCCCAGATGTCCCTTATGAACTTAGAACATAATATCTTTTCCTATGCTTTTGTTGGTTAGCACTCAGGCAGGACTGAAACCCAACAGCTGCTAAAGAGGCTCTGATTGGCTGGTCTTGATTCAGGCGAAGTTATCAGTGAAAGCCATCTGAGGCACTTGACTGGCAATAATCCACTTAGGATTTTAGGTGTGAAAACTGGTTGGAAACAAACAGTATGCATGTACCCAATTGGTTGTCCCTACCTTTGCCTCTACCCAACCTAATTTGTGTTTTCTTGCTTTAAAAGGTTGTTTTCCCCTACCCCCCACCCCATCCCACTACCCTTTTTGGATCCCGAACCCAGCGGTCTCCCTGGTGTATCATACCTTCTTTTTTTTTTTTTTTTTTTTTTTTTTTTTACATGAAAAGATTTTATGTTGTGATTATTAAACTTGCAAGCAGTACAGCATAATTAATGTCGTAATTAGGATATGACCTGAAATCTCAGCTTTTAAAATTAATAAATGCAATTAAAAGTCACATTTGTAAATTGAGCCTTAAGAATGGCAAGGAAGTTTGATATAGCTTTTTTTTTTTTTTTTTTTTAATTTAATTTTATTTTATTTTTTTAATTTACATTCCGAATAAAGATACTTTTGCTGGTTTGTATCTGGTTTTCATAGTGGATTACTTCCCAAATTTCGGGGCCGTAACGGTACTACTGGTTTACCCGAGCCCTTGTGAGACAGTCTGATCCCAGAACTCAAGGAAAAACTCACAGTGAGAATGTCAGGTTTGAAGATATTTTATTGAGACAGTGATGAACATGTACAAGACGAGGACATCTGTGCACGGGGGCGCCATCCTGCGAGGCTTCTTTGTTGGAAGAAGTCTCCCAAGAACTGGTACCAAAGAGAGGAAGAAGGAACTGGAACCCACTGCTACTGGGGTGGGGGTTTAGGTGAAGGGCAAGTCTTGAGATTCCGATGTAGCTGTTCTGAAACTGAAGAAGGGCATCACTGCGAATGTCCAACATGGATTTCTGGTGTTTTCTTCATTTCTTTCAAGGAGAGCCAAAAAGCAGCAAAACTGTCCGGGGCAGGTTGAGGGGCCAGGTTCCTTTCTCCTGGAGATGCCTGAGGCTTCTTGTGATTCTCAAGACTGGGCACCCATCCAAGTTGCTCTTCTTCTGCCTTCAGCGCGCTCTGCTCTCTGCATTTGGGGTTTGGACAGACCCCACTCAGAAGACCACAGGGCTCAGCAGGTTGCTTGGTGAAGTTCCAGAGATACCCAGAGAGCTGACCCAGCTTTGGACACAGAGGGAGTGGCAAGGCAGGAGAATGCCCAGGACACAGGCCTCTCAGGATTACGGACTCTGGTGCCCGCTCTGCAGAATCCCAGGCTTCTCTCACACAGATCCGGAAGTGCAGCTCCATAGTGTCCATCTCACAGCAGGTGACAGCCCCTTCAGCACTGGCCTTTTTGATACTCTTCCTGAGTAGGTGGTCCTAGGGCAACTGAGGCCCACTGGGCAGCGATCGGAAAACTGTAGGGAGAAAATTGCATCACAGGGTAGATTACAGAGGGGGAACCTTATGTGCCAGCAAGTTGATCTTCCTGTTGAAAACTACTTGGAGGTGGAGGCAGAAGTAGCAGAAGTTCAAGGTCATCTACATAAACTGGAAATTTGAGCTACCTGAGGCTTGCCTCCTTCAATAAATCAATCAAGCAAGAGTGATATGTCCCAGTGTTGTTAGAGTTACAGATATATCGTTTGCCTTTCTAGAAGAATGTCTCCTGCAATGTTATCTGAATTCTCCCATCTTTTAATTTGCTTTAACTATGTTTGTAACGGAAGCAAAGATTAAGTTAAATTTTACTGGATTGCAGGGCCTAGATAGATGGTTTAAAGCACTTGTTGCTTTTCCCCAAGAACCTGGGTTCAGTTCCCAGCACTCATGTGGTGGCTAATAACTATCAGTAACTCCAAGAGGGGATCTGACATTCTCTTCTAGCCTCTTTGCACACCAGTCACATCTCTCTACACACATATGCAGACAGGCAAAACATCCATACCCATAAAACAATAAAAAAATGTTACAGAAATGCATTCATGGAAAATGTCCATAGTTGAAATTAACTTTTGGAGCATTCTATCAGAAAATACTTTGCCTCATTATTGCTGTTATATTTCCACAGTTTAGACTAAATCTGCAGGAAAGCAGTTAAGATTGGAAGGTGTGACCGCTATTCATCTGGAATTAACTAAAGCTCAAGTGGCTGGGACAGCGGGAGAGTTTTCTTGATTGAATCTTTTGAGATGGAGATTGACTCTAAATCCAGATCTTTTGAGGTGGAAAGATAAAGCTTTAATCTAAGCCACACATTTAGAAGGCTGCCAAGGGGACTTGCTCCTTGCCTGTTTGCCCTCACTCTCTCTGGAAAATTCATTCCTAAATTTGTTTTAGATCCTTGTGAGATAGATAACTACTGGGTTCTTGGACTTTCCAGTGTTGGAATAGTCAGAAAATAGCTTGTAAGTCACTCTAGTAAATCATCTATATAATATAAATGAATTATAATATATTATTATATAATGTAATAATACACCATATATAATGTATATAATAAAACACACACACACACACACTCATTTTATCAGTCGTAATTCTCTAGAGAATCCTGACTAACACAGAAGGATTTGGATTCTTTCTCTAAGTGAATTAGTGTTCTCTTCATAACTGTGCTGTAATTTGACCCACAACTATCCATATGAAACAGTCTACCAACAAAAGCATTAACTGATACAAATATGAATTTTATGGATCTGAAATCTATGTTTAACAAAGTCTGGTTAATTTCAGCATTTCAGAAGCACAAGGTGATATCTCTTCCAGTGCCAGGTGTTGTGGTCATATCTCACACAGAAAATGAAGACTTAACAATTCTCAGACCTTAGGCTTACAAAGATCAGTGAGGAGCCCACAGAATCATACAGTTATTGAAGTCTCCAGATTCAGCACAGGGCTAGTTCCACAAGGTTATTATGGAGCTAAAATATGTTACCAGCCAATGCCACTGCAAAGTCACACCACAACACTCCAAACATGCTTGTGTGGCTGTCTACAGACCTACTGGGCTTTCTTTTCAGTTATATAAAAGCATGGCACATAGAAAACATTTATGTAGAGTGTATAGCATAGTACTTGATGATGATGACAAACACTTCAGTGGCTTACTCTATGTATTAGGCACTTCTCTTGTTTCTGTGACAAAAATCCCTAATGACTGCAATTTAAAGGTAGAAAGAAGGGGTTGCTTTTGGTCAGAGTTTGAGAGTGCCAGGTCATCATTGTGGGGAAAGGCATGGCTTTAGGACTTTGAGGCAGCTGTTCACAATCGCATGTCTAGTCCAAAAGCAGAAAGATGACTTTCTGATGGTTTTCTTCTTTTTATTCAGTCAGAGACCCAAGCCTGTTAGATGGTGTCAACACAGTCAGGATGGGTTTTCTCCCTTAAGCTAAACTTGTTGGAAAACCCTCATGGCACTCCAAATAATATGTGTCCCTGGTAGTTTGAGTCAGGGTCCCACTATGTAGATCTATCTGACTGTTCTGAAACTCATTGTCTTAGGGTTTTCTAGAATCAAATAACTTACACAATGTCTCTCTATATTAAGGGAATTTATAGTAATTACTTACAGTCTGTAGTCCAATTAGCCCAACAACGGGCAGCTGTGAATGGGAAGTCCAAGAATCTAGTAGTTGCTCAGTCCCACGAGGCTAGTGGTTTAAGGTGGTCTTCTGTAGAAATAGGTTCCAACAGATGTGCTGGCAAGTAAGTGCAAGCAGTAGAAGACTGAATCTTCCTTCTTCCAACGTCCTTATGTAGGTTTCCAGCAGAAGGTGTGGCCCAGATTAAAGGTGTGTCCAACCATGCCTGGATCTAAAACTTGCTTTGTCCCAGACTGACCTTGAACTCAGAGATCTGCTTGCCTCAGTCTCCTGGGATTAAAGGCATAAACTACCTTGCCTGGGCCAAAGCTTTTCAAGCCCACTATGCCTCAAGATCTCCATACCAAGATCCAGGTATAAAACCTGTGTCTTCTAGCCTCAAGATCTAGATCACAGGTATGCCCTCCATTTCTGGATATGAGTTTATTCCAGATGTCGTCAAGTTGACAACTAGGAATAATCACCACACTCACTATTTTATACCAAGCTGGCTGGGAACTCACAGAGATCCACCTGCCTTTCCTCCCAAATTCTGAGATTAGAGGCGTGTACCACTATGCCTGCCTGAAAGATAGGTTTTCATGGTGATTCCAAGTCTAGTCAAATTGACAATGAACTATTGCATGAACATTTTACCTTGTCATTGAGATACCATGTATGCAAATGTTTTCTTGATCTAACCGTTCAATCTGGATTCAGAAAGACAAATGTTGCATGTTCTCTCTCCTCCAAGTTTCCTAGCTTTAAACTTTCAGATTTGAATATATAACTGGGAGTAGTCTCAGAAATCAGGAAAATAAAAAGGGCTGGAGGCTGGAGAATGATTGCTAGAGTGGGATAGCAGGATACAAGTAGTATGAACAGAGAAATGGTAAAGGGGAGGGGCTTAACTGGTGAGGTGGGAGGGAGGTCAGTGCACAAGAAGGGAGAGTGAAAAGGAAAAAATAACACCAATGATGCTTGAAAATTCCATAAAGAATTATCTATCTATCTATCTATCTATCTATCTATCTATCTATCTATCTATCTATCTCTATAATATATATGTGAGATATCATATGTATACATATATATATATGTGTATACATATGATATCTCACATATATATATATATATATACATGCAGTTCTGCAACTTTATTTGACATTCAGCAGGTTAGTTATCATCCACATTTACTGTCTGTAGATTTTGAATGTGGTAACAGGCAGGTAAGTTACCAATGTGTAGAGCTTGTTTGGTGAATCCTCATCCTCATTAGGTTTTCTGGACAGACATATTCAGATGCGATATGGAACATTCCTTATTCCCTTGTCCCAGACAGCTTTATTGAGCCTGGTGTCAATGCGCACATCTGGAGTCCCTGTTCCCTTCATGGCAAATTTCCATATTTCTTTGAATACCTGAGGAGCATGCTTCTTGAAGCCCACTCCATGGATGCCCTTGTGAATGTTGATGGTGTATTCTCTTTCCTCCCAAGGGCTGAGCCACACCACAACTACTTGTTTACAGTACACAGAGAGCTCTAGAACAAAGGCTGAGCCATACCACAGTTAGAAACACTTCACAATCTCCAGTTTCACAGTATGATCAAATATCCTGCAACACCTATGTGTATAGATACATAGACATATATACAACTTCGTTGATTGCAGAACAACCCTTCTCACCACCCTTCTTTGAGGGTGTCATTCTACCAGGCCCAAGTTGGAGAGGAAAGGCATGAGGGATTGTGGGATGGAAAGTCGCATAGCCATACCTATTTTATTTTTTATTTCCTATATAATATCTGTAAGTTTACGTGGAGACTTACTCATCCTCGGGATCAGCTCCCTATTGGTCATCTAATTCCAAATGGATAGCCCTGAAACCATATACACATAAGCAACACTAAACAGACTCAGTAGGTTGTATATATGTCTATGTATCTATACACATAGGTGTTGCAGGATATTTGACCACACTGTGAAACTGGAGATTGTGAAGTGTTTCTAACTGTGGTATGGCTCAGCCTTTGTTCTAGAGCTCTCTGTGTACTGTAAACAAGTAGTTGTGGTGTGGCCCAGCCCTTGCACAAACCTTTAATCCAAGAGCTATAAAAAGTCAACCCTACTTTTTGTCAGCAAGCAACCAGCTGACAGGCAGTGAACTTAAATAAACAGAAAGGATGGGCTTTGAGTTGCAAGGTATTTAAAACAGCTTGGAGAAGGAGATCTTTCCTTCTGGGTCAATGGTGGAGTAAGAAGGTCAGCTGGGACTTTCTCTGCTGCTCTGAGTTAGTAGGCTTTGACCAAAGCATCTGTTTTCCAAGTCTTCATTTGGTAAAACTGAATGACTGGAATTTTGGTTTTTAAAAAATATATATATATATATATATATATATATATATATATATATATATATATACAGAGACCCCAGTTTGAATGGGGTGCATAGAGGGGTGGGAAAAATGGGAATGGGAAAATGATTTAATTATATTTTAATGAAAATATATTTACTGTATGTGATGATTTGTATATGCTTGGTCCAGGGAGTGGCACTGTTGGGAGGTGAGGCCTTGTTAGAGTAGGTGTGGCCTTGTGCATGTAGGCTTTAATAACCTTGTCCTAGCTGCATGGGAGCCAGTATTCTGCTAGCAGTCTTCAGTTTGAAGAGTTGTTGAACTCTCAATTCCCTCTGCACCGTGCCTATATGGATGCTGTCATGTTCCTGCCTTGATGATAATGGACTGAACCTTTGAACTTGTAAGCCAGCCCCAATTAAATGTTGTCCTTTAAAAGACTTCCCTTGGTCATGGTGTCTGTTCACAGCAGTAAAACCCTAACAAGACAGAAATTGGTACCAGGAGTAGGGTATTGCTGGGATAGGCCTGACCATGCTTTTGTCTGGAAGAATGTGGATTTGGGGACTTGGGATTTGGAAAGCAGTGGGATATTTTAGATGGGGCATTATGGGCTATCCAAGTAAGAATATGAAAGACTTTGTTGCTGAGATTGATTTGGACTGTGCAGACCTAGTCTAAGAGGGTTCAGTGGAGAAGAATTTCAGTATGTGGCCTAGAGACTGTTTTTATGGCATTTTGGTGAAGAATGTGACTGCGTTTTGCCGTTGTCCGAAGAGTCTACCTGAGTCTAAGGTAAAGAGATTTATATTAATTAAATTGAAAAAGGAAGTCTCAAAAAAGCCCAACAAAGACTCTGTTTTGTGGTTAAGTCTCATGAGGAGTGTTTTGAACAAACATAGTATGCTGAGAAAGGAAAAATATAAAATGTATGTTTCGAGCATTAAAGGGGCACCAGGAAGTGAAATGGAGTTGAATCCTGTGTTCAAGGCTATTAAATTGAATTAAGGGAATAGTAACGCTGGAGCAAGATCCCACTCAGCTAAGTTTAGGTCCAGGCAAAAATGGTAGTTCCAGCTTTTAATCCCAGGTGCCAAAGACAAGCAGATCTCTGGGTTCAAGGCCAGCCTAGAGCATGTTCTAGGTGGAGAAAAACTTAAATCCAGGCATAATGGTGCATGACTTTAATCCAAGCATCACAGGAGACAGAGCCATGCAGATCTGTCAGTTCCAGGTCAATCTACAGAGCAAGTCCAGGAAAGCCAAACAGAGGCAGTGAGGGAGTTGGAAAACAGAAAGCTGGTAACAGAATAAGGGGGCCATGTTCCAGCCCCAGCAAGCAGTAGAACATGGCAGTTTCATCCATGTGACTCTGGCTTTAGAGTGAAAACAGAAGGGACTACTGGGACAATTGATGCTGATTAGCTAGAGCTAAGAAATTAGTGGTGATTAAGAAGAGACTTGCATCATTGAGGTGAAATCTTCTGGGAAGGGTTTTCTGAGAGCACAAAGAAGCTGTGTTCCAGAGATAGCCAAGGTTGTACCTCATGCTGCAGCTGTACTTGGTAATGTGTAAGAGTCACCCAGGTGGTACTGGTTTTGAAGGCATGAAGGAGTCATGAAGAGCAGCTGAGGCTTGGCACTGTAAGAAGCCATAGAAGGCCATTGGTGAAAGTGCAGCCTCAGTTGTAGTTGATAGCCCAAGACTGAAAGGGTCATGCAAAGTAGTTGAGGCTTGGCACCATGAAGAGAGTCTATGAGAGGCTATTGGTGAAGACTAGTTGCAGTGGAAGATCCCAGTGTATTGGAGATGCCAGTACCATGGGGTGATCATCAAGAACAGCAGCACAAGTGAAGTGGATCAACCTGAGTTTAGAGTGCTACAGAGGGCAGAGCTGAAGAAGTACTGCCAGCCCTTTGGAGGAGCCCAGAAGATCATGTGTGGATCCCAGACATTGAAATAAGAAGCTGTAGCATCGAAATTACTCTGGAGACCCCAAGATTTTCTAAATGCCAGAGCCAAAGGATATCTCCTGAGGAATGCTGCTAAAAGGGAATAGAACCAGCTCAGGAAAAGAAGTTTGCTGCTGTCAACAGAGATGAAAAAGGAGTTGGAGATTTGATAACTATTTGACATCAGACATAGAGATGTAGAGATTGGAGTTTGCCCAGCTGCTTTCCTGCCTTGCTTTGGGGATTACAGTTAAGTGATTTGATGAATCTCAGAAGAGACTTTGAACTTTGGACTTTTGGCATTTTTGAGACTGACATAGACTATGGGGACTTTGGAAGTTGGACTAAATGTACCTTTTTTAATTATTCGATGGATAGATATGGTCCCCATAGACTCATGTGTTTCAACAAGCCTATGGTGGCCAGGGAGTGGAATGTGATGGTTTGTATATGCTTAGCCCAGGAAGTGGCACTGTTGGGAGGTGTGGTCTTGTTGGAGTAGGTGTGGCCTTATGGGTGTGGGATTTAATACCCTTGTCCTAGCTGCCTGGAAGTCAGTATTCTGCTAGCAGCCTTCAGATGAAGATGTTGAACTCTCAGCTCCTCCTGCATCATACCTGCGTGGATGCTGCCATGATCCCACCTTGATGATAATGGACTGAACCTCTGAACCTGTAGGCCAGCCCCAATTAAATGTTGTCCTTATAAGAGTTGCCCTTGTCATGGTGTCCCTTCACAGCCGTAAAACCCTAACTAAGAGACTGTATATTTAAAAATATAAAATAAAAACTATTTATTTTAAACTTATGCTGCAATGTGCCTGGAGCGATCTTTTATCTTTTTGTTGCAGTAAGAGATGATGTGAAAGCCAGGTGATGGTGACACACGCCTTTAATCCCAGCAGATGGGAGGCAGAGGCAGGCAGATCTTTGAGTTCATGGCCAGTCTGCTCTAAACAGTGAGTTCCAATATATCCAGGACTACATGGAGAAACTTTTTCTTGAAAAAAAACAAAACAGAAGGGGTGAAGCAGAGTAATTGCTCACAAGGACAAAATTATCTAATGAAACAATTCTCAGAACATAGTCCTGTTTACAGGCCTTAAACAAGACATGGTGTTACTTCAGATTGTTATCTCAATCATCACAGCTGCAGTGTATGAAAGATAGTTTAAGGGAGCATGCCATGGGTGCTTGGAAGCTGAGGGAGACAGAAATGTCTGAACAAACTAGGGATAGAGAGTGCATAATGAGAGTAGCAGCAGCCAGAGGAGGAGCCTAGCATAGTGAGACTAGCCTGATTATAAGGAGGTTGAGTAGCTAGGGGTAGGGAAGGGCCAGGCCGCTTGTGTGTATGGTGTTTAAATGTATAACAAGTACTTGTGAGGAGGGCTGAAGGGGCCTGAAGAGTAACATGGACCTTGATGGACCTTGATATACTGATAGACGCTATGGATATATGTTAACTGGGGAGCCATAGGTCCCTTTTGCAGGAGGTAAGGGAAATGTCAACTTGCTCCATAAGCTCCTGAGTGTAAGGTTTCAAACCTGGGACAAATGGCCAACTGACATACCAACCATTATATCAAAGCAGCCCAGGCTACCAGGTTCTCCCTGAATTTCTTAGTTCCTACCTGTTACAGAGTTCTCCTGATTGGCACACCCCACCCCCTATGCTAAACTACTCCAGCCCAGGTATTGGGCTGCCCTCCCTGCAGCTGCCCTCCTCTGTGTAATCCAACCATTTTGGTTACCTACTCTTTCTCATGTACTCTCTGGGGTAGTCTCTAGACCCAGGGTGCCCCTCTTGGGTGCCAGTTGCACCCATCCCCCCATTCCCCGCATCACCCTCAGCCCAGCTCAGTTTGGTTATGATCACTCTGTACTCTCCAGATGTTTCTCCCTTGCTATCCCTTTTATCTATAATAAATATTCTTCTCTGCCATACCTAGGAGCTATTAACTAACTAATTAATTAATAGCTTTTGTCTAACTGCCAGAAATACTCCTACAATCAAGGTTGAACTCACTTTTGGATATTTGAATTGACTTCTGGAGTTGGAGGAGATGGAGTTTCCTTTGGACCTGACAGTCCCATGCTTACCTAAGGAAGCTTCATGATACTGGAGTTCTAGTTGTTGATTGCCTCAAGAGAAGAATTACTCAATGAAGGCAATTTAAACTTTGGTTCAATGTTGAGGAAAGTAAAGAAATTCAATGCCTTCTGGGATAGACTGGAGCTGCAGTGGAGACTCTGAAGTACTACTGGGCCAGAGTTGGGAGCACTCTTTCTGGGGACACTTGACAAATAAATGTCCATCTGCCCCATGTGTGTGGCTGGGGCTTGATCTCAGGGACTCCCTTGTGTTCACTAAGCCCCAGTCTCACCACTGAGCTGCCTTCCAGTATTCTAAGTCTTCTTTTGATACCACATCTCACTGGGAAGCCCTGGCTCTTGGAACTCACTATGTATATCTGCCTTTGCCATGTCTGCCTCCTGCAGTCTGATTTATAGATGCTTGTTTAAGAATTGATGGACTTCACAGTAGAAAGTGGATTTGAGTTTGTTGTGGTGGTGTATGTCTTGATCCCAGCACTCAGGAGGCAGAAGTTGGTAGATCTCTGAGAGTTTGATGCCAGCCTGGTATACAGAGTGAGTTCCAGGCCAGTCAGGGCTACCCAAGAAAGACCATGCTTCAATCAGAACAAAACAAAACAAAACAAAACCAAAAAGGAATGGATTTTAATTTAATTTCCAAGTCATAAAACAGATTTGAAATTAGGCACAACCGCCTGCCACCATTTGCACCTGGAAGCTGGGCGGCTCCACATCTTTGTGTGCATGGCCCACCAGGAGAGAGAGTGATCTCCCAGCAGTGCTTTCACTTCTGAGTGTAGAGGTGAGATCTCCACCTTCTCTCTGGAGGGGAACAGCTAGGAACGCACCAGGCATAAGATCAGTGGAGTTGCTGGGACAGGAATCTTCTGGCCACCATTTGTACCAGGGAACCAGACAGCTCCACAGCCTTCTGTGCACAGGGCCTGTCAGAAGAGAGTTGGTCTCCCAGGAGTGTGGACACAGGATTACAGGCCCACAGGAAAGACAAGCTCTAGTTAGAGACAGCAAGACCAACTATCACCAGAGATAACAAGATGGCAAAATGCAAGCACAAGAACCCTAGGAACAGCAAACAAGGTTACTTGGCAACATTAGAACCTTGTTTTCCCACCACAGCAAGTCCCGGATACCCACCTCACCAGAAAAGCAAGAGCTGAATTTAAAATTTTATCTCATGATGCTATTAGAGGGCTTCAAGAAGTACTTAAATAACTCCCTTTAAGAAATACAGGAGAAAATGGGTCAACAGGTAAAAGCCCTTAAAGAGGAAACACAAAAATGGCTTAAAGAAATACAGGAGAACTTGGGTCAACAGGCAGAAGTCCTTAAAGAGGAAACACAAAAATACCTTAAAGAATTACAGGAAAACACAAATAAACAAGTGAAGGAACTGAGCAAAACCATCCAGGATCTAAAAAAGGAAGTAGAAACAACTAAGAAATCACAAAGGGAGACAACTTTGGAGATAGAAAACTTTCGGAAGAAATCAGGGGGTCATAGATGCAAACATCAGCAATAGAATACAAGAGATAGAAGGAAGAATCTCAGATGCCAAAGATACCATAGAAAGCATTGACTCAACAGTCAAAGAAAATGCAAAATGCAAAAAGCTTGTAACCCAAAACATACAGAAAATCCAGGGCACAATGAGAAGACCAATCCTAAGGATGATAGGCATAGATGAGAGTGAAGATTTGCAACTTAAAGGGCCTGTAAATATCTTCAACAAAATTATGGAAGAAAACTTCCCTAAACTAAAGAGAGAGGTGCCCATTAACATACAAGAAGCCTACAGAACTCTAAACAGACTGGACCAAAACAGAAATACCTCCCGTCACATAATAATCAAAACACCAATGTACTAAACAAAGAAAGAATATTAAAAGCAGTAAGAGAAAAAGGCCAAATAACATATAAAGGAAAACCTATCAGAATTACATTAGACTTCTCACCAGAGACTATGAAAGTTAGAAGATCCTGGGCAGATCTCATACAGACTCTCAGATAACACAAATGCCAGCCCAGATTACTATATTGAGCAAAACTCTCAATCACCATAGATGGAGAAACCAAGATATTCTGTAATAAAACCAAATTTACACAATATCTTTCCATAAACCCAGCCCTGCAAAGGATAATAGGTGAAAATCGCCAATACAAGGAGGGAAACTACACCCTGGAAAAAACAAGATAGTAATCTTCTTTCATCAAACCCAAAAGAAGATAAACACTCAAACATAAAAATAACATCAAAAATAACACGAAGCAATAATCACTATTCCTTAATATCTCTTAGCATCAATGGTCTCAATTCCCCAATAAAAAGGCATAGACTAACAGACTGGATACGTAAACAGGACCCAGCTTTTTGCTGCACACAGGAAATGCACCTCAGTGTCAAAGACAAACACTACCTCAGAGTAAAAGGCTGGAAAACAATCTTACAAGCAAATGGTCCCAGGAAGCAAGCTGGAGTAGCCATTCTAATATCAGATAAAATTGACTTTCCACCTAAAGTCATCAAAAAAGACACAGAAGGACACTACATACTGGTCAAAGGAAAAATCCACCAAGAACTTTCAATTCTGAACATCTATGCTCCAAATGCAAGGGCACCCTCATTCATAAAAGAAACTTTACTAAAGCTCAAAGCACAAATTGCATCTCACACAATAACTGTGGGTGACTTCAACACTCCACTCTCTGCAATGGACTGATCAGGAAAACAGAAAGTAAACAGGGACACAGTGAAACTAATTGAAGCTTTGGACCAAATGGATTTAACAGATATAGATAGATATATATATATATATATATATATATATATATATATATATGTATGTAGGGAGAGAGAGAGAGAGAGAGAGAGAGAGAGAGAGAGAGAGAGAGAGAGAGAGAGAGAGAACATTTCATCCTAAAGCAAAAGAATATACCTTCTTCTCAGCATCTCATGGTACCTTCTCCAAAATCGACCATATAATTGGTCACAAAACAGACCTCAACAGATATAAGAAGATCGAACTAATCCCATGCTTCCTATCAGGTCACTATGGAATAAGGGTGGTCTTCAATAGCAACAAAAACAACAGAAAGCTCACATACACATGGAAGCTGAACAATGCTCTACTCAATGATACCTTGGTCAAGGAAGAAATAAAGAAAGAAATCAAAAACTTTTCAAAATTTAATGAAAATGAAGGCACAACATACCCAAATTTATGGGACACAATGAAAGCGGTGCTAAGAGGAAAACTCATAGCTCTGAGTGCCCCCAAAAAGAAACTGGAGAGAGCATACACTAGCAGTTTAATGGTACACCTGAAAGCCCTGGAACAAAAAGAAGCTAATACACCCAAGAGGAATAGAATGCAGGAAATCATCAAACTCAGGGCTGAAATCAATCAAGTAGAAACAAATAAAACCATACAAAGAATCAACAAAACTAGGAGTTGGTTCTTTGAGAAAATCAACAATATAGATAAACCCTTAGCCAGACCAACCAGAGGGCACAGAGACAGTATCCAAATTAACAAAAATAGAAATGAAAAGGGAGATATAACAACAGAAATTGAGGAAATTCAAAAAAATCATCAGATCCTACTACAAAAGTCTATATTCAACACAACTGGAAAATCTGGAGGAAATGGCCAATTTCCTTGACAGATACCAAATACCAAAATTAAATCAGGATCAAATAGACCATCTAAACAATCCCATAACCCCTAAAGAAATAAAAGTGGTCATTGAAAGTCTTCCAACCAAAAAAAGCCCAGGACCAGATGGTTTAGTGCAGAATTCTATCAGACCTTCAAAGAAGACCTAACACCAATACTCTTCAAACTATTCCACAAAATAGAAACAGAAGGAACATTACCCAACTCATTCTATGAAGCCACAATTACACTGATATCAAAATCACACAAAGATCTGACAAAGAAAGAGAATTTCAGACCAATTTCTCTTATGAATATCAATGCAAAAATACTCAATAAAATTCTTGCCAACTAAATCCAAGAACACATCAAAATCATCATTCACCATGGTCAAGTAAGCTTCATCCCAGGGATGCAGGGATGGTTCAATATAAGGAAGTCCATCAATGTAATCCACTACATAAACAATCTCAAAGAAAAAAAACCACATGGTCATTTCATTAGATGCTGAAAAAGCATTTGACAAAATTCAGCATCCTTTCATGCTAAAAGTCTTGGAAAGATCAGGAATTCAAGGTCCATATCTACACATAATAAAAGCAATTTACAGCAAACCTGTAGCCAACATCAAACTAAATGCAGAGAAACTTGAAGCAAGCCCACTAAAATCAGAGACTAGACAAGGTTGCCCTCTCTCTCCATATCTTTTCAATATAGTACTTGAAGTTCTAGCTAGAGCAATTAGACAACAAAAGGAGGTCAAAGGGATACAAATTGGAAAGGAAGAAGTCAAACTATCACTATTTGCAGATGATGTGATAGTATACTTAAGTGACCCAAAGATCTCCACCAGAGAACTCCTACAGCTGATAACTTCAGCAAAGTGGCTGGATATAAAATCAACTCAAACAAATCAGTAGCCTTCCTATACTCAAAGGATAAGCAGGCTGAGAAAGAAATTAGGGAAATTGCACCCTTCACAATAGCCACAAACAATATAAAGTAACTTAGTATGACTCTAACCAAACAAGTGAAAGATCTGTATGACAAGAACTTCAAGTCTCTGAAGAAGGAAATTGAAGAAGACCTCAGAAGATGGAAATATCTTCCATGCTCATGGATTGGCAGGATTAATATAGTAAAAATGGCCATCTTGTCAAAAGCAATATACAGATTCAATGCAGTCCCCATCAAAATTCCAACTCAATTCTTCACAGAGTTAGCAAAAGCAATTCTCAAGTTCATCTGGAATAACAGAAAACCAAGGATAGCTAAAACTCTTCTCAACAGTAAAAGAACTCCTCGGGGAATCAGTATCCCAGACCTCAAGCTGTACTACAGAGCAATAGTGTTAAAAAAAAAAATGCATGGTATTGGTACAGTGACAGGCATGTAGATCAATGGAACAGAATTGAAGACCCAGAAATGAACCCACACACCTATGGTCACTTGATCTTTGACAAAGGAGCTAAAGACATCCAGTGGAAAAAAGATAGCCTTTTCAACAAATGGTGCTAGTTCAACTGGAGGTCAACATGCAGAAGAATGCATTGACCCATTCTTATCTCCTTGCACTAAGCTCAATTCCAAGTGGATCAAGGACCTCCACATAAAACCAGACACACTGAAACTAATAGAAAGGAAACTAGGGAAGAACCTTGAACATATGGGCACAGGGGAGAATCTCCTGAACAGAACTCAAAAAGAACACACATGGTATGCCATCACTGATAAGTGGATATTAACCCAGAAGCTCGGAATACCTAAGACACAATTCACATATCAATTGATTCCCAAGAAGAAGGAAGGAGAGGCTCCTGGTCCTGGAAAGACTGGATGTTACAGTGTAGGGGAATACTAGGACAGAGAAGCAGAGGGGGTTGACTGGGGAACATGAGGAGGGAAGAGGGCTTATGGGACTTTTGGGGAGGGTGGAACCAGGAAAGGGAAAATCATTTGGAGTGTAAATAAAGAATATAGAAAATAAAATAAATTTTAAAAAAAGTTAATTCGAGAACTTTTCTACACATAATGAAGTTAAACTGTCTAGTCCAACATTTCTACTTTACACGGTAGAAAAGTCTAGGAACTTAAAACTATGGTATTTTTAGGGGATTTGGAGAGGGGATGAGATGAAGTAAAATTCCATGGAACACGGAATGGCTCTGGGGTGAGCTATCAATCATCAGCCATTCACACTCACATATCACTTCACACTCACAGGTGCATGCAGGGAACTGATCTACTTTGGATGAACACAAGAAAATCAAGTTGTTTGGAAGAGATCTAGGACCTCAGCAGGCGAAACAAAAGGCCTAGAGTAGCAAACAGAAAATCTGTTTTTGTTCATAAATACAGCTTTTTTTTAATGAAATAGAGTTGGGGTTGTGATAACAGTATTCTTTTTTTAAGATTTATTTATTTGTATCCATGTGCATTGGTGTCTTGCCTTCATGTATGTCTGTCCACTTGAGAATGTCAGATCCCCTGGAATTGGAGTTGTGAGCTTCCATGTGGGTGATTGATGGGAAATTGAACCCAGGTCATCTAGAAGAGCACCCAATGCTCTTAACCCCATCTCTCTAGCCCCAAGATACTTTAATATAAGCTTAAACACAGGAGTTAATAAGAAGAGGGGAAAGGTAAGGTGCACTAGCTAGTATGAAGTGTGGAAGTGAGTACCTCAAGTGTAAGTCAGTCACCACACATCCTTTTCTCTTCAGGTGACATTTGATAAGTTGTAAGATCATCCCAAGACTAGGGAGGTAGACAGACAGCTTCTAAAACCTGGAGTGATTTACTGTGTTCAGGAAACAAGACCCAAAAGCAGGAACAACCAGCCTCGAGTACATAACCCATCTCCCAGCAACTACATTGGTGGCAGCTACCTAAAGCTAGAGGCTCTGGACCCTGGTTGGACACTTCTAGAGTAAAGAGTCAAATTGTTCTGTTGTTCTGAGTCTTGAGGATGCAGTGCAGACCGACGTGCCTTTCTATAAAAACGGAGGGCAGGCTGTGCCTTCGGACAAAGTGTCAAATCAGGAACAATTACAGCCCAGCTGTGATTTTCCTCTGACTGGAACTTGCCTGAGGAAGGCAAAGGGACCCACTCTTGTGGAAGGTCACACCCTTAGCTTCATGCCTGGAACTTTTCTGCACCTTTCCTTTCTGGCTGCCTCCAAACAGCTCATATATAACTTGTCTTTGTAACTCCAATACTGAGTTCACAGAATGACATACAATAATCCTTCAAAACATATGGCAACAAGACGGCTCAGCAGGTAAAGATGCTTGTCACCCAACAGTGTAAGACTGGTGACTTGGGTTTTGTCCCCAGAACTCAGAGCCTCCAGGTCGAAGGAGAGATCCAACTCCATGAAGCTGTCACTTGACTTCCATACATGCCTGCACACACATATACATCATACACACAAAAATAGCAATTACAAATAAACAAAATAAGAGTTTAAAATGTATTGGCAAGTAAGAACTGCTCTATATAACTTCATTTTTTTAATTTATATTTTATAAAATTATATAATTTTGTATTATTTCATGTATTATATAATATATAAATAGATAATATATAATTTTACATATTGTATAATTGCATATTATTGCATATTAAGTATAAATTATATATGTAAAATTATAAAATATAAATTTATAAATCTAAAATTTTATAAAATGTTTGTGACTCTCGTCTCACCTCAAAAACTAAAGATCCAATAAGTATGCACTTTTCTCAATAAAATGTTACTGTGCTTGGTATGCTTTTAAATACACTGAAAATCTTTTCTAAAGCCTCCTTGTGTTGTTTTAGAGTTGACACATCATTTCCTATTGCATACTTAGCCAGCCTTACTTAGAAGTTAAGGACTCTGATCTGGCTGGATGGCTCCACCTGGTGGTAGCTTTGGAGAACTGTTCAAATGTCCTCAGACCAACAACTGGTTCAATTAATGTTTCACTTACTTGCCTTGGTATCCAGGTCATGATTAGCAAATTTAGGAATACATGAGCATCTCCTCAAAGGAAAGGATGAGGGGATGTTTGTATCCAAGTAAAAAAGGGGGTAGGGGCAGGCATATCCTGTTACTTGGGATCTGGGTAAATTAGGCATGTACAGTAGAAACTTGTTGTAACTTGTTGATGCAAAACACAGCACTCATTTCCCTAAAAGAGAATAAGAATTAATTATGGAGTCTAATGTGAGTCTTCTGGTCTCAGTGTGAGAGGATATGCCTAGCCCTGAAGAGACTTGATGTGCCAGAGTTGGGGTGGGTACCCAGGTACCCAGGGGTGCCCCACCCTCTCTGAGGAGAAAGGGAGGGGGATAGAGGAGAAGAGAGCATCAGATCTTCTGGAAGTGAAGTTATAAGTGTTCAGAAGTGCCTTGTGGGTGATGGGAATCGGATCTGCGTCCTCTGTAAGAGCAGACAGTGTTCTTAAACACTGAGTCTCCCTTCCAGAAATGACCTGAATTGTAGTAATGGGACTTGATGGACCTTGGACTAGTCAGAAGATGACACCATCCACAGAGGTGGAAAGATGTTCTGAGTATCTCCTGAAACTCAGGTTGTCCCCAGAAACTGTTGAAAACCAAGGCTTATATCAGGAAGGCACCTGGAAAGGAGAGAACTCTGAGCCTTGTGAATACCCTACGGCATGACATCCTTCCTTCAATCCATTCCCTGAGAGGAGCCAGAGGAACACCAGTGGGGGCCTCACGCAGTGTCTGCTGAGAAATGTTTCACTTAGCTTGGCATAGAATAGTCATGGTTCTGGTTGAAATTGTTCGTGATGATTAAAGCCTTCTCCTTATTTACCCACTGGGGAGTTGGCTTTTATAGGGTCGGGTCAAGATTGTACGTATGCAAGCTTGGAGCAAGAGGCTCTAGGCCAACGGTTCTCAACCTTCCTAATGCTGCAAGCTTTACAGTTTTTCATGTGGTGTTCTCCCAACCATAAGATTATTTTCGTTGCTACTTCATAACTCTAATTTTGCAACTGTTATAAATCTTAATGTAAATATCTGATAAACAGGATATCTGATATGGGACCCCTGTGAAAGAGTTGTTCAGACCATAGGTTGAGAACCACTGCTCTAGACTGAATTCCTCTAGGAGGGCTTTTAGTAGTTGTAGATGCTAACAGGATTGGTAGGAAAAGCAGAGTGACCCACTTGCTGAGTGTGGCCTTTCAAAGGAGGGTAGAGTTAAAGCATCAATAAATATCCTTTAAATTGTCTGTAGGTTATGTCTTTAAAAGGGAAGCAGTAAAAGAAGAGGAGAAGGAAGCAGAAGAGGGGTAGGAAGCAGGGATGAGGGCGCAAATAAAATCTCCATTCTTGAACATTCTAGGTTCATACCTGTTGGGTCTCAGAACATCAACTCCAAGTCAGAACATTCCAGGCAGTCACTGAGTCTTGACCAGTTGGGACCAACCCAGTACAAATATTTGCATGGTTTGTACATCAAAATCCAGTAAAATGCAAACCCTAGTGGGTGGGATCTGTTGGGGTTCAGGAATCACTCAAACCATACAAACACTGATCTCAGGTAAGCAAGAATAGTCTATTGAATACACAATTTAATACTGAACATTCAGGACTGCAAAAAGGACTTGGAACCCTAACTGCAGTACTAGTCTGCTCTCAGGACAGACTTTTTTATAGGAAAAACCAGGTTCAAAAGTTTAAAGGGCAAGGAGGGGAACAGTTGGCTTACTAGGTAAAGTATTATCAGCTAACTTTTAAGCTAGTCCTGAGTAAGGTAAGAGGGTGTTGGATGGATGGTGAATGGGGGAATTTCAGAACATTTCGATAACAGAGCATAAGTATAACAGTCATAGCCTTTTGGCTTGTTAGTAGCAATCTTGTGTCAGCCACAATGAGCTCATACATAGGTGCAGGAAGGGCTGCCCACTGGTCAGCTATGACTCAAGATATTTTAGATGTAACAGTTCATATTGACCTCTGATTTGATGGATCCTACTGCATTAAACCTCATACAGAACATTCAGAACAGACAGAACAAAGCAGGGTATGTGGTCAGCATGTCCTTGAGCCAAGTTACTTCTCTGTGCCAATGACTGGCAGGCATGTTACAGCAACAATATGAAATAACTGGCAGGCATGGAACACAGTGGCTACAGCTCTTCTGGGAGCAGAGGGTCAGATCATAACAGGATCTAATTAGCAACCCTTTTAGTTTGCTGCAATTGTTATAACAAAAATACCATGAGCTGGTCTTGGCTGTGGGAGAGATGAAAATCTGGGTAAAGACACGTGGGTTTGTTTTGTTTTGTTTTGTTTTGTTTTGTTTTGTTTTTTGTTTGGTTTGGTTTGGTTTGGTTTTAGTTTTTCAAGACAAGGTTTCCCTGTGAAGCCCTGACTGCCCTGGAACTGGCACTGTACCAGGCTGTCCTTGAAATCACAGATCTGCCTGCCTCTGCCTCTCCAGGTGTGTGTCACCAATGCCTGGCTTAGACTCTAGGGTTTGTAACTCTTCTCAAATCCAAAGAAGGATTTCAATTTAGAGAATTTAGAACTGGAAAAGCTACTCCTTACTGAAAGGTGGCAGAGAGATTCTCTTACTGCATGCTTCTTAGAGAGATATCCTTTGTTATCAGCTTCCTTGGATTTAGAGACTAGGTTGGATTAGAGACTTCTTTGACTGTTGGTAGTGGCACAGGCCTTCAATCCCAGCACTTGAGAGGCAGAGGAGGGAGGATCTCTGAGTTCTGATCTACAGATTGAGTTCCAAGACAGTCAGAGCTACACAGAGAAACCCTGTCTCGAAAACCCAAACAAGAAAAACAACAAGGTTGATTTGCAGGTGGATGAATCTGTGATTGCATTTCTAGTGACAAGTAGACTAAAGAGCAGGCTCATCCTGGATGGATTCTTAGTGTAATGGCATTATTGAGAGGTGGTGTAGGACAGGGAGGAGCCAGATGAAGGACAAACAAAGGATGGCCTTGTGATCCTATATGCCCCTATATGCACCTTTAAGCCCCATTTCCTGCTTCCGGTTTGCATGAAAATGCTCTTCCACTACACACATCCCCTAAGGTGATAATGTACACAAATCCATAGGACGATGCTATCATAGAATCCTTGAAAGTATGAAGTAGAGTGGACCCTTCCTCCTCCTTTTCACACCAGTGAGAAAAGCAGCCCTGCAGAAACAGGAGAGGATGGTGTGAGAGGATGCAGTGCTTCCATGGATTTATGAGCAGGGGACATGACACACATGATCAACCATTGCTGTTTCCTGCTCTGAACTCTCTACCTTTAGACCTCCGCTCTTCTTGTAGATCATTTCTTCAGCCTCAAGAACAACCAGAGAACTGGGTCCCACAATAATGAAAGAGGAGATGTCACTAGTGCCAAAAGGTCAGAGAACACACTGAGAAGGATTTGGGGGAGAAAAAAATAAAGAAAGAAATAAGAAAATGCTAATGTTTGTTCCTATATGAGATACAGGAGATTGTCACTCAATGATGGCCCTATTGAGTCTTATTTGTCAGGGATTGAAGAGCTGGCTGACACCATTAAATACTCTTGACCCCCCGAGAGAGGCAGGGTAGGGTTCATAAAGCCAAAACCACGTTACATTATGCAGAGGGAGGCCAGGAAGCAGAAGTTTCGGTTAACAAGAGTTTTAAAAGTTTTATTTGATTAAAACTTTTTTCAAATATGTTATAAAGCAGTGGACCTCCAGAAACCACAGGTATGGTTGTGCAGAATGTGGTTATCAGGTGGGGGGAGGGGGTGAGGGACTGTGAAGCACTAGATGGAGTTAGCTAGAGCTAAGATAAATCAGAGTTACTCCCAGTTCAAGACTCAGTTGTGACAAATAGAGAGTTGAAGCCTGAGTCATTAGATTGCAGGAATTAAGAGGAACACTCCTCCATTGCTGGTGAGATTGCAAGCTGATAAAACCACTCTGGAAATCAGTTTGGCAGTTCCTCAGGAAATTGGACTAGTATAGAGGACCCAGCTATACCACTTCTGGGCATATACCCAGAAGATGCTCCAACATGTAATAAGGACACATGCTCCACTATGTTCATAGCTGCCTTATTTATAATAGCCTGAAAGAACCCAGATGTCCCTCAACAGAGGAATGGATACAGAAGATGTGGTACATTTATACAATGGAGTACTATTCAGCTATTAAAAACAATGAATTCATGAAATTTTTAGGCAAATGGATGGAGCTAGAAAATATCATCCTGAGTGAGGTAACCCAATCACAAAAGAGCATGCATGGTATGCACTCGCTGATAAGTGGATATTAGCCCAAAAGCTCAGAATACCCAAGATACAATTCACAGACCCCATGAAGCTCAAGAAGAAGGAAGACCAAAGTGTGGATATTTTGGTTCTTCTTAGAAGGGAGATCAAAATACCCATGGCTCACAGACAACCAATAGACTGAGCACAGGGTCCCCAATGGAGAAGCTAGAGAGAGGACCCTAGGAGTTGAAGAGGTTTGCAGCTGCATAGAAGGAACAATAATATGTATCAAACAGTACCCCCAGAGCTCCCAGGGACTAAACCACCAATTAAAGAGGGACCCATGGCTCCAGCTGCTTATGTAGCAGAGGATGGCCTTGTTGGACATCAAAGGGAAGAGAGGTCCTTGGTTCTGAGAAGGCTCGATGCCCCAGTGTAGGGGAATTCCAGGTCAGGAGGGGGGGGGTGTTGGTGAGCAGAGGAAGGGGGATGGGATAGGGGATTTTTGGAGGAGAAACAAGGAAAGGGGATAACACTTGAAATGTAAATAAAGCAAATACCTAATTAAAAAAAATTAAAAAGTAAAGGCAAAAAAAAAAGAAAAAAGAAAAAGAAAAGAAAAGAAAGAGAAAAAGAAAAGAAAAGCACGAATTAAATATTATACATCTCTGAGGCTATGTCACAATCTCAAATACTGAAACTTCCAAAGACCCAAAGTTCTGAAAATAGAGCAGCTGAGTGGGGCAGATGGATGAAAGGGGAAGAAAACCAACCAATACCCTTTGGTTGAAAAAGCCCTAATAAGGCTGGTCGGCAGCAGCACGGGACACACCTTTAATCCCAGCACACTCAGGAGGCAGAGGCAGGAGGATCTCTGTGTTTGAGGCCAGCCTGGTCTACAGAGTGAGTTCCTAGACAGCAATGACTACACAGAGAAACCCTGTCTTAAAAAAGAAAAGAAAAGAAGGAGTAGTGGGGACAGGAGCCTTTTGGTTGCCATTTGCACCAGGGAGCCAGGAAGCTCCACAGCCTTCTGTGCACAGGCCCTGCCAGAACAGAGTTGGTCTCCCATGAGTATGGACACAGGGTTACAGGCCCACAGGAGGGACAAACTCCAGCCAGAGACAGCAAGACCAACTAACACCAGAGATAACCAGAAGGTGAAAGGCAAGCGCAAGAACCCTACCAACAGAAACCAAGGTTACTTGGCAACATCAGAGTCCAGTTCTCCCACCACAGCAAGTCCGAGGTAACCCAACACAAGCAAGAGTTGGATTTAAAATTATATCTCATGATGCTGATAGAGGACTTCAAGAAGGGCATAAAGAACTCCCTTAAAGAAATACAGAAGAACATGGGTAAACAGATAGAAGTCCTTAATAGAAACAAAAATCCCATAAAGAAATACAGCAGAACATGGATCAACAGGCAGAAGCTCTTAAAGAGGAAACACAAAAGTCCCTTAAAGAATTGCAGAACAACACAAACAAACAAGTGAAGGAACTGAACAAAACCATCCAGGATCTAAAAATGGAAGTAGAAACAATAAAGAAATCACAAAGGGAGACAACTCTGGAGATAGAAAATCTTGGAAAGAAATCAGGAGTCATAGATGCAAGCATCAACAACAGAATACAAGAAATAGAAGAAAGAATCTCAGGTGCTGAAGGTACCATAGAAAACATTGACTCAACAGTCAAAGAAAATGCAAAGTGCAAAAAACACTTGTAACCCAAAACATGCAGGAAATCCAGGACACAATGAGAAGACCCATCCTAAGGATTATAGGTATAGAAGAGAGTAAAGATTTCCAACTTAAAGTGTCAGTAAATATCTTCAACAAAATTATAGAAGAAAACTTCCCTAACCTAAAGAAAGAGATGCCCATGAACTTAGGAGAAGCCTACAGATCTCCAAACAGACTGGACAAGAACAGAAATTCCTCCCAGCACATAATATTCAAAACACCAAATGCACTAAACAAAGAAAGAATATTAAAAGCAGTAAAGGAAAAAGGTCAAGTAACCTATAAAGGTAGACCTATCAGAATTACACCAGACTTCTTACCAGAGACAATGAAAGCTAGAAGATCCTGGGGAGATCTCATACAGACCCTAAGAGAACAAAAATGCCAGCCCAGATTATTATACCCACAAAAACTCTCAATCACCATAGATGGAGAAATCAAGATGTTCCATGATAAAATCAAATTTACACAGTATCTTTCCACAAATCCAGCCCTACAAAGAATAATAGATGGAAAATGACAACACAAGGAGGGAAACTATACCTTAGAAAAAGCAAGAAAGTAATCTTTCAACAAACCAAAAAAGAAGATAACCACACAAACATAAAAATAACATCAAAATTAACAGGAAACAACAATCACTATTCCTTAATATCTCTTAAAATTAATGGACTCAATTCCCTAATAAAAAGACATAGATTAACAGACTGGATACGTAAACAGGACCCAGCATTTTGCTGCATACAGGAAACGCGCCTCAGTGTCAAAGACAAACACTACCTCAGAGTTAAAGGCTGGAAAACAATTTTCCAAGCAAATGGTCCCAGAAAACAAGCTGGAGTAGCCATTCTAATATCGGATAAAATTGACTTTCAACCAAAAGTCATCAAAAAAGACACAGAAGGACACTACATACACATCAAAGGAAAAAGCTACCAAGAAGAACTTTCAATTCTGAACATCTATGCTCCAAATGCAAGGGTACCAACATTTGTAAAAGACACTTTATTAAAGCTGAAAGCATACATTGCACCTCACACAATAATTTTGGGTGACTTCAACACCCGACTCTCGTCAATGGACAGATCAGGGAAACAGAAACTAAACAGAGACACAATAAAACAGAAGTTTTGGACCAAATGGATTTAAGAGATATCTACAGAACATTACATCATAAATCAAAAGATTTTACCTTCTTCTCAGCACCTCATGGTAACTTCTCCAAAACTGACCATATAACTGGTCACAAAACAGACCTCAACAGATATGAGAAGATTGAAATAATCCCATGTCTCCTGTCAGATCACTACAGATTAAGAGTGGTCTTCAATAGCAAAAAAAAAAAAAAAAAACAGAAAGCCCACATACACATAGAAGCTGAACAATGTTTTACTCAATGGTAGTTGGTCAAGGAAGAAATAAGGAAAGAAATCAAAGACTTTTTAGAATTTAATGAAAATGAAGGCACAACGTACCCAAACCTATGGGACACAATGATATCAGTGCTGAGAGGAAAACTCATAGCTCTGAGTGCTTCCAAAAAGAAACTGAAGAGAGCATACACTAACAGTTTAACAAAACACTTGTAAACTCTAGAACAGAAAGAAGCTAATACACCCAAGAGGCTTAGAATGCAGGAAATCATCAAACTCAGGACTGAAATCAACCAAGTAGAAACAAAAAGAACTATACAAAGAATCAACAAAACCAGGAGCTGGTTCTTTGAGAAAATCAACAATATAGATAAACCCTTAGCCAGACTAACCAGAGGGCACAGAGACAGTATCCAAATTAACAAAATTAGAAATAAAAAGGGAGATATAACAACAGAAACTGAGGAAATTCAAAAAATCATCAGATCCTACTACAAAAGTCTATACTCAACACAACTGGAAAATCTGGATGAAATGGACAATTTTCTAGACAGATACCAAATACCAAAGTTAAATCAGGATCAGATAGACCATCTAAACAGTCACATAACCCCTAAAGAAATAGAAGCAGTCTCCCAACCAAAAAAAACACGGGACCAGTTGGTTTAGTGCAGAATTCTATCAGACCTTCAAAGAAGACTTAACACCAATACTTTTCAAACTATTCCACAAAATAGAAACAAAAGGAACACTACCCAACTCATTCTATGAAACCACAATTACGCTGATACCAAAACCAGGCAAATATCCAACAAAGAAAGAGAACTTTGTACCAATTTCCCTTAAGAATATTGATGCAAAAGTACTCAATAAAATTCTTGCCAACTGAATCCAAGAACACATCAAAACAATCATGAACCATGATCAAGTAGGCTTCATCCCAGGGATGCAAGGATAGTTCAGTATACAGAAATCCATCGATGTAATCCACTACATAAACAAACTCAAAGGGAAAAAAAAAAATACATGGTCATTTTATTAAATGCCGAAAAAGCATTTGACAAAATTCAGCATCCTTTCATGTCAAAAGTCTTGGAAAGATTAGTAATTCAAGGCCCATACCTAAACATAGTAAAAGCAATTTACAGCAAACCTGTAGCCAACATCAAACTAAGTGGAGAGAAACTTGAAGCAATCCCACTAAATTCAGGGATTAGACAAGGCTGCCCTCTCTCTCCATATCTATTCAATATAGTACTTGAAGTTCTAGCTAGAGCAAATAGACAATAAAAGGAGGTCAAAGGAATACAAATTGGACATGAAGAAGTCAAACTATCACTATTTGCAGATGATATGATAGTATACTTCAGCCACCCCAAAAACTCCGCCAGAGAACTCCTACAGCTGACAAACAACTTTGGCAAAGTGGTCAGATATAAAATTAAATCAAACAAATCCATAGCCTTCCTATACTCAAAGGATAAACAGACTGAGAAAGAAATTAGGGAAATGATACCCTTCACAATAGTCACAAATAATATAAAGTATCTTGGTGTGACTCTAACCAAACAAGTGAAAGATCTGTATGACAAGAACTTCAAGTCTCTGAAGAAAGAAATCGAAGACCTCAGAAGATGGAAAGATTTCCCATGCTCATGGATTGGCAGGATTAATATAATAAAAATGGCCATCTTGCCAAAAGCATTATACAGATTCAATGCAATCCCCATCAAAATTCCAACTCAATTCTTCATAGAGCTAGAAAGAGCAATTCCCAAATTCATGTGGAATAACAAAAAAACCCAGGATAGCTAAAACTATTCTCAACAATAAAAGAACTTCTGGGGGAATCAGTATCCTGGACCTCAAGCAGTACTACAGAGCAATAGTGATAAAAACTGCATGGTATTGGTACAGTAACAGGCAGGTAGATCAATGGACTAGAACTGAAGACCCAGAAATGAACCCACACTCTTATGGTCACTTGATCTTTGACAAAGGAGCTAAAGACATCCAGTGGAAAAAAAGATAGCCTTTTCAACAAATGGTGCTGGTTCAAATGGCAGTTAGCATGCAGAAGAAAACAAATCGATCCATTCTTATCTCCTTGTACAAAACTCAAGTCCAAGTGGATCAAGGACCTCCACATAAAACCAGATACACTGAAACTAATAGAAAAGAAAGTGGAGAAGACCCTCGAGCACATGGGCACAAGGGAAATTTTCCTGAACAGAATACCAATGGCTTACGCTCTAATATCAAGAATTGACAAATGGGACCTCATAAAATTACAAAGTATCTGTAAGGTAAAGGACTTTGTCAATAGAACAAAATGGCAACCAACAAATTGGGAAAAGATCTTTACCAACCCTATATCCGACAGAGGGCTAATATCCAATATATACAAAGAACTCGATAAGTTAGACTCCAACGAACCAAATAACCCTATTAAAAAATGGGGTACAGAGTTAGAAAAAGAATTTTCAACTGAGGAATATCAAATGGCTGAGAAGCATCTAAAGAAATGCTCAACATCCTTAGTCATCAGGGAATTTCAAACCAAAACAACCCTGAGATTTTACCTCACACCAGTCAAAATGGCTAAGATCAAAAACTCAGGAGACAGCAAGTGCTGGTGAGGATGTGGAAAAAGAGGAACACTCCTCCACTACTGGTGGGATTGCAAGCTGGTACAACCACTCTGGAAATCAGTTTGGCAGTTCCTCAGAATATTGGGCATAATACTATTGGAGGACCCTGCTATACCACTCCTGGGCATATACCCAGAGGATTCTCCAGCATGTAATAAGGACACATGCTCCACTGTGTTCATAACTGCCTTATTTATAATAGCCTGAAGCTGGAAAGAACCCAGATGTCCCTCAACAGAGGAATGGATACAGAAGATGTGGTACATTTATACAATGGAGTACTACTCAGCTATTAAAAACAATGAATTCATGAAATTTTTAGGCAAACGGATGGAGCTAGAAAATATCATCCTGAGTGAGGTAACCCAATCACAAAAGAACACACATGGTATGTACTCACTGATAAGTGGATATTAGCCCAAAAGCTCGGAATACCCAAGATACAATTCACAGACCAAATGAAGCTCTAGAAGAAGGAAGAACAAAGTATGGATACTCTAGTCCTTCTTAGAAGGGGGAACAAAATACCCACAGGAGGAGATGCATGGACTAAGTGTGGAGCAGAGACTGAGGAAAAGACGATTCAGATACTGCCCCTCCTAGGGATCCATCCCATATACACAGTTACAAAACCCAGACACTATTGTGGATACCAACAAGTGCTTGCTGACAGGAGCCTGATATAGCTGTCACCTGGGAGTCTCTGCCAGTGCATGACAAATACAGAGGGGGATACTCTCAGCCAACCATTGAACTGAGCACAGGATCCCCAATGGAGGAGCTAGAGAAAGGACCCAAGGAGCCGAAGGGGTTTGCAGCACCATAGGAGGAACAACAATTTAAACCTCCTAGTACCCCCAGAGCTCCCAGGGACTAAACCACCAAACAAAGAGTACACATGGAGGGACCATGGTTCCAGATGCATATGCAGCAGAGGATGGCCTTGTTGGACGTCAAAAGGAGGAGAGGCCCTTGGTCTTGAAAAGGCTAGATGCCCCAGTAGAGGGGAATGCCAGGATAGGGAAGCAGAAGTAGTTGGATTGGTGAGTAGGGGGAGGGGGATGGGTTAGGGGATTGAGGGGGGCAGACCAGGAAAGGGGACAACATTTGAAATGTAAATAAAGAATATATCTAATAAAAAAAATAAAAAAGAAAAGAAAAGAAAAGAAATGCCATCATGATACCTATTCCAGGTATGTGGATTTAAAAACTAAAAATACCCACCCCCTGAATTTTTACCTGAAAAATGTAGTCCTGGAAATTCTTATTTCAAAAGAGTTGTTTATATTTACATGTCAAACCTAAGAGAGAGAGAGAGAGAGAGAGAGAGGGAGAGAGAGAGAGAGAGAGAATTAGCTGACTTTTAATTAAGAACTAATTTAGATACAATGATAAGCTCAGGGTGCTGGGACACATTTGTAATTCCAGGACTCAGGAGATGACAAGTTTAAAGCCAGACTGGAATGCACTGTAAGCCACTATTTCAAAACAAACAAGAAAAAAAAAAACAAGAAAAAAGACAATAAAGATACAGAACATAAAAAGGAGACAAAACATCTCCTAAACCACTTTACACATAGAATAGACAATAAAAGTATAGTATTTTTGCGAGTACAAACTTGAAGGGAAATGACCCACAATGAAAAGATATATGACCAGATGAATTCAGGACTCAGGAGTCTCAGGCAAGCAAACAGTGCTCAAGTTCCTGTTCAGTCTGGACTGCAGGGCTCTGTCAAAACACAAATAAAGGCTGAGGATGGTGATCCATGCCTCTAATCCCAGAACTTGGAAGACAGAGGCAAGAAGATGGCCCAAGGCTGAAGCCAGTTTTTTTCTAAATATCCAGAAAAAAATTCTTTTTAATTTTTTTCTTTTTTATCCTTATTTTTTTACTTTTTAATTTTAAAATACTGAAAGACATATATTTGTAACAGGGTTCCCATCCTTAGCACAACTGACTCCATGATGGAAATATCGTCATTAAGTAAAATTCAGCATGAAGACAGAACCACCTACTAAAACTAAAACAAAGGTTTAAACCATCAACGCCCATACTGTTCTGGGAATGTCTCTAAATGTACTAACCTTGATTTTTGGCTTCTATAGTTTCCCTTCTGGCTAATTGTTCTTGTTAACTAAAGTATGTCAATCCAAAACAATTGTCTGTGCTTAAAAACTCACCCTGAGAAAGACTCAGGGCTACACTGGGATCCCAAAAATCCTGTATAGTCACCAGCTGTCTAATAAGGACTTTTTATTGACTTAAACCCATGTCCAAACAGTCTTCTCTGGTGAATAGCTCACAACAGGTATCTTAGCCAGGGTTTCTATTCCTGCACAAACATCATGATCAAGAAGCAAGTTGAGGACGAAAGGATTTATTTAGCTTACACTTCCACATTGCTGTTCATCACCAAAGGAAGTCAGGACTAGAACTCAAGCAGGTCAGGAGGCAGAAGCTGATGCAGAGGCCATGGAGGGATGTTAATTACTGGCTTGCTTCTTCTGCCTTGCTCAGCTTGCTTTCTTATAGAACCCAGGACTATCAGCCCAGGGATGGCACCACCAACAGTGGGCTCTCCTACCTTTGATCACTAATTGAGAAAATGCCTTACAGCTGGATCTTATGAAGGCATTTCCTCAAGAGAGGCAGCTCCTTTCTCTGTGATAACTCCAGCCTGTGCCAAGTTGACACACAAAATCAGCCAGTACAACAGGTTAAAAAGCAAAATGCTTAAATGAGTGTCCATCACTGGGGGTGGAAGGTGGGTATCACAATCAGCTTTACAAGCAAGGTCATCTGAAATCCTGTCATGGAAGGAGCTGTTTTGTTTGAGTGCAGTAAGGCTAACCTCAAAGTTCAATTCTCAAAGCTTCTACTGTCTGACTCTCAACTGCTGGAATTTCAAGCCGTTGCTACCACCAAGGTTGTTTTTGTTTTATTTTGAAACAGGGTCTCATGTAGCCCAGGCTGGTCTCAAACTTGTTACATATCTGAAGCTAGCCTTCAACTCATCGTTTTCATTTCCACATCCCAAGTGCTGGAGTTACAGGCATGCATCACCTCACCAGACTCACTCTGAGTCTTTTGATAAGATCAATTTTTTCAGTCAGTTACAACTGTGTATGCTGATCCCCAAAGAAGCAAGATAGAAAGGAACTTTATTTTTTGTTTTTCACAAATACAGGTATATAAAACTCTCATATATATATATGAACATGCTTATAGGCAAAATTAACATTTGTGAAAGTAAAAGAGCATAAGACAAGTGGAACTTTCTAAAGTCTCAGACAATGTAACGTCTCCCATAGTGGAGAATGAGAAGATAGACTATTCAACATAGTGTATGGCAAATTCAACAATGGCAACTTAAAATTAAAAGAAAAAAACGTTAAAATGCAGAAAATTTAGCATTTGAGAAAATGTATTACAAGGGGAGTTTATATGTAACTGATTAGCAATATGCCATAAATGCCGGGAGTCTTCCACCAAAGATAAGTATATTTTGAAGTCTTGCATTGGAAAGAAGAGCTGATTTTCTTCTCCCGCCTTTTGTTTTTGGTTTCGTTTGGTTTTGGTTTCTCTTAGGACATTGTTATCTTTGGAGAATAAATACACAGTTATTTTCTATGTGAATTATCTCCCTAAACTTCCTCCAGGATGTGTTCTAAAACAACCTGCATACTTCCTGTTTCCCCTTTCCTTTGTGTTATTTGGGGTGCTTGAAAATTCACTCTTTACTTAGTTGCAGGATACTTGATCACATTATGAACCCTGAGATTGTGTATTTGTTGAAAAATAAAAAGCTGTTTCTGGTTGTGGTGTGGCTCAGCCTTAGCACAAACCTTTAATTCCACTAGCTAGACATACCCTTAGTACACACCTTTAATCTCAAACAATGAAAGCAATATTAGTTTGTAGAAGGAAGCATACGTGTTTAAAATTGACTTCTGAGTGGCTGACAAAGTGATGAATCAGAGAAAGATTTGACAGAATAGAATATTCCCACAAGATAAGAGAGGAAAGGGCAGTTGTACAGAGACAGGTCGTAGAGGCCAAGCAGAGCTATTTCATCAGAAGCCAAGAGAGAAGCCAGAGTCAATCAGTTAGCTTGGAGAGGAGTTTGAGCCGGAACAGCTGAGTTAAACCAGCCAATGAGCACTCAGACAGAGATAGAAAGGGTATGCTCATTCAGCAGTAAGTCTCAGAAGCTGGAAACATCCTAGGCCTAGGTACGATCTTACAGAGGCTAGAAGCTTCCAGGACTAGGCCTAGGAGAGCAGACTGAGGCAGTAAGCTGCCAGGAGCCACTCTTACTTTGATCTTCAGCCCCCTTTCATTGTTACTGGCAGGCTCAGCTATTCAGGCTCATTTAAGTTGAAAAGATACTAGCTCTTGATTTAGCCAAGTTAGCTAACCAAAGTAAGTAGGTTAGAACAAACATAGCTCTCCCACGATTGGGTCACCTAGCGACACAACCTGCACCCATCTTCCCTTGATTTTTAGCTAATCAATATCCTGCAGCTGCTAATCAATATCCTGCAGCTGCTAATCAATATCCTGCAGCTGCTAATCAATATCCTGCAGCTGCAGCCAACTTCCCTCTAAGGTCCTGAGAACAAGTCAAAGCAAGTCTCCTAAGATAAAGTCTATATCCTGCTTGCTCCCCTTTATATTGCAGTGTGTCTCCTGAGATAATGTCTACATCCTGCTTGCTCCCCTTTATATTGCAGTGTGAGAAAAATAAAAATTGCAGCTTGATCAGAATTCCTGTCTTGCTGTCGGTTCTTTGCGTCTCTTGTCCCCCATTCTCTCCTAGGTGCCCCTGAGACCCCCATCGACTGTCCTGCAGGTCGGGACAGTAAGCCTCTGAGACAAAAATTACTACAGGAGAATTTAAAAACCACAACATTAACACCTATTCACACACAAGGCACAGATCTAACAGCAAAGGTTCTGGTGCTCAACCAACTAACCCATACCTTACATGTCTTCTTACACTGGTGCACTATTGTATCCATTATTATTATTATTAGTGGTTTCATTAAAAACATAGCTCTAGTTTTTAAAAAAAGGCTTGGCATTTTATTATGTAGAAGAAATGTCAAAGCAAATGAGTAATGTTCCTAACTCTTTTTTAAAATTGCCATATCAAGTAGCTTATCCACAGGTCTGAATTTTCCACACAAAATGCATGAGCTGACTGAGAAAGAAAAAATTTTTTTCATAATGTTGTAAGACTTAAGTTTAGAAGTCTTGATTGCTGGCTCAGTGAAGAATGAAGCCAGAAGATCTCTGTTTATAGCCCTAGAACCCAAGTAATGAGATGGGTTCACTGTAGCTGCGGCTCTCTGGAAGAAGAGCTGAGAGAGGCAGATTCTGAGAGCTCACAGCCACCCTAGTCAATGGTGACTTTCAATTCAATTAGAGACATGATCTCAAAAAGAAAAAAAAAAGGCAGGCAGAAAGCAATATAGGAAGATACCTAATGTCAACATCTGGTCTTCATACATGTGTGCACACACAAATAGAAGCTTGGTTGTGCCTAATTTCAAATCTGTTTTATGGCTTGGAAATTAAATTAAAATCCATTATTTTTTGGTTTTTGTTTGGTTTGTTTGTTTTGTACTAATTGAAGCATGGTCTTTCTATGAAGCCCTGACTAGACTGGAACTCACTCTGTAGACCAGGCTGGCATCAAACTCTCAGAGATCCACCAACTTCTGCCTCCTGACTGCTGGGATCAAGACATACACCACCACACCAAGCTCAAATCCACTTTCTACTGTGAAGTCCATCAATTTTTAAACAAGCATCTATAAATCAGACTGCAGGAGGCAGACATGGCAAAGGTAGATATACATAGTGAGTTCCAAGACAGTCAGGGCTGCGGAGTGAGATGTGGCATCAAAAAAAGACTTAGAATGTGGGAAGGCAACTCAGTGGTGAGGCTGGGGCTTGGTGAGCACAAAGAAGGACCTGAAATCAAGCCCCAGCCACACACATGGGGCAGATGGATATTTGTCAAGTGTCCCCAGAAAGAGCGCTCCTCACTCTGGTCCAGTAGTACTTCAGAGTCTCCACTGCAGCTCCAGTCTATCCCAGAAGGCATTGAATTTCTTTACTTTCCTCAACATTGAACCAAAGTTTAAATTGCCTTCATTGAGTAATTCTTCTCTTGAGGCAATCAACAACTGGAACTCCAGTATCATGAAGCTTCCTTAGGTAAGCATGGGACTGTCAGGTCCAAAGGAAACTCCATCTCCTCCAACTCCAGAAGTCAATTCAAATATCCAAAAGTGAGTTTAACCTTGATTATAGGAGTATTTCTGGCAGTTAGACAAAAGCTATTAATTAATTAGTTAGTTAATAGCTCCTAGGTATGGCAGAGAAGAATATTTATTATAGATAAAAGGGATAGCAAGGGAGAAACATCTGGAGAGTACAGAGTGATCATAACCAAACTGAGCTGGGCTGAGGGTGATGGGGGGAATGGGGGGATGGGTGCAGTTGGCACCCAAGAGGGGCACCCTGGGTCTAGAGACTACCCCAGAGAGTACATGAGAAAGAGTAGGTAACCAAAATGGTTGGATTACACAGAGGAGGGCAGCTGCAGGGAGGGCAGCCCAATACCTGGGCTGGAGTAGTTTAGCATAGGGGGTGGGGTGTGCCAATCAGGAGAACTCTGTAACAGGTAGGAACTAAGAAATTCAGGGAGAATCTGGTAGCCTGGGCTGCTTTGATATTATGGTTGGTATGTCAGTTGGCCATTTGTCCCAGGTTTGAAACCGTACACTCAGGAGCTTATGGAGCAAGTTGACATTTCCCTTACCTCCTGCAAAAGAGACCTATGGCTCCCCAGTTAACATATATCCATAGCGTCTATCAGTATATCAAGGTCCATGTTACTCTTCAGGCCCCTTCAACACTCCTCATAAGTACTTGTTATACATTTAAACGCCATACATACAAGCTGCCTTGCCCTTCCCTACCCCTAGCTACTCAACCTCCTTATAATCAGGCTAGTCTCATTATGCTAGGCTCCTCCTCTGGCTGCTGCTACTCTCATTATGCGCTCTCTATCCCTAGTTTGTTTTTCCTTCTCTTGCAGATAGTCCTGACCATGTCAGAACACAGAGCATCCTGTGATGGATCACAGAGGTATCTGCCTGGTGACTCAGTACTGGTAGCCCAGTCTGATTCTATTACCTGCAAGACTCCCACAAACCAAATGTCTTTTCAGGAGACTTCAGCTATCATTCATTGGGTTTGAGAGACCAGATCTTAGGTTCAGACGCCATCTTAGAGGACCTGACTTAAGGTTGAACTTGACTTAACTAACAGGCTAGTACCTGGCACCAGTTTCCAAGCTACTCCCCGACAAATCTGCACCTCCAGCTTATAAGCCTACCCCTGGCACTTTACTTCCTGACAACCACCAGTGAGGAGGAAAGCAGAAGTTAAGTTATGGTTTGGCTCCCAGCACCACCCAATTATACTAAAGGTCAGAATAGTGCCCCAGTTAGATGTTTGCTGGGCTACAAACACTCACTCCTTGCTTGCCATTTCCCATAAAACCTTGTCTGGATGAGAGTTTGGGCCAGCTTAACCCAACTGTCCTGTGGACTGTTGGTGAGGAAACCCAGGCTGGAGCTTTGAATAAAGAGACCCTAGTTAGTCATTGGGGACTCTCGAGTGTTTCTTGGTACAACAGGTTCAGACATTTCTGTCTCCCTCATCTTCCAAGCACCCATGGCATGCTCCCTTAAACTGTCTTTCATACACTTCAGCTGTGATGATTCCCTATGATTGAGATAACAATCTGAAGTAACACCATGTCTTGTTTAAGGCCTGTGAACAGGACTATGTTCTGAGAATTGTTTCATTAGATAATTTTGTCCTTGTGAGCAATTACTCTGCTTCACCCCTTCTGTTTTGTTTTTTCAAGAAAAAGTTTCTCCACGTAGCCCAGGCTATACTGGGACTCAGTATACTGTTTAGAGTAGGCTGGCCATGAACTCAAAGATCTGCCTGCCTCTGCCTCCCATCTGCTGGGATTAAAGGCGTGTGTCACCATCACCTGGCTTTCACATCATCTCTTACTGCAACAAAAAGATAAAAGATCGCTCCAGGCACATTGCAGCATGAGTTTAAAATAAATAGTTTTTATTTTATATTTTTAAATATACAGTCTCTTAGTTAGGGTTTTACGGCTGTGAAGGGACACCATGACAAGGGCAACTCTTATAAAGGACAACATTTAATTGGGGCTGGCCTACAGGTTCAGAGGTTCAGTCCATTATCGTCAAGGCTGGAACATGGCAGCATCCAGGCAGGCATGGTGAAGGAGGAGCTGAGAGACCTACATCTTCATCTGAAGGCTGCTAGCAGAATACTGACTTCCAGGCAGCTAGGACAAGGGTATTAAAGCCCACACCCATAAGGCCACACCTACTCCAACAAGACCACACCTCCCAAAAGTGACATTTCCTGGGCTAAGCATATACAAACAATCACATTCCACTCCCTGGCCGCCATAGGCTTGTTCAAACACATGAGTCTATGGGGACCATATCTATCCATAGCATAATTAAAAAGGTACATTTAGTCCAACTTCCAAAGTCCCCATAGTCTATATCAGTCTCAAAAATGCCAAAAGTCCAAAGTTCAAAGTCTCTTCTGAGATTCATCAAATCACTTAACTGTAATCCCCAAAGCAAGGCAGGAAAGCAGCTGGGCAAACTCCAATCTCTACATCTCTACATCTCTATGTCTGATGTCGAATAGTTATCAAATCTCCAGCTCCTTCTTTTGTGATTGTCCCAGTAGTCCCTTCTGTTTTCACTCTAAAGCCAGAGCCACATGGTTGAAACTGCCATGTTCTACTGCTTGCTGGGGCTGGAACATGGCCCCCTTATTCTGTTACCAGCTTTCTGTTTTCCAACTCCCTCACTGCCTCTGTTTGGCTTTCCTGGACTTGCTCTGTAGATTGACCTGGAACTGACAGATCTGCATGGCTCTGTCTCCTGTGATGCTTGGATTAAAGTCATGCACCATTATGCCTGGATTTAAGTTTTTCTCCACCTAGAACATGCTCTAGGCTGGCCTTGAACCCAGAGATCTGCTTGTCTTTGGCACCTGGGATTAAAAGCTGGAACTACCATTTTTGCCTGGACCTAAACTAAGCTGAGTGGGACCTTGCTCCAGCGTTACTATTCCCTTAATTCAATTTAATAGCCTTGAACACAGGATTCAACTCCATTTCACTTCCTGGTGCCCCTTTAATGCTCGAAACATACATTTTATATTTTTCCTTTCTCAGCATACTATGTTTGTTCAAAACACTCCTCATGAGACTTAACCACAAAACAGAGTCTTTGTTGGGCTTTTTTGAGACTTCCTTTTTCAATTTAATTAATATAAATCTCTTTACCTTAGACTCAGGTAGACTCTTTGGACAAGGGCAAAACGCAGCCACATTCTTCACCAAAAATGCCATAAAAACAGTCTCTAGGCCACATACTGAAATTCTTCTCCACTGAACCCTCTTAGACTAGGACTGCACAGTCCAAATCAATCTCAGCAACAAAGTCTTTCATATTCTTACTTGGATAGCCCATAATGCCCCATCTAAAATATCCCACTGCTTTCCAAATCCCAAGTCCCCAAATCCACATTCTTCCAGACAAAAGCATTGTCAGGCCTATCCTAGCAATACCCTACTCCTGGTACCAGTTTCTGTCTTGTTAGGGTTTTACTGCTGTGAACAGACACTATGACCAAGGGAAGTCTTTTAAAGGACAACATTTAATTGGGGCTGGCTTACAAGTTCAAAGGTTCAGTCCATTATCATCAAGGCAGGAGCATGACAGCATCCATATAGGCATGGTGCAGAGGGAATTGAGAGTTCAACAACTCTTCAAACTGAAGACTGCTAGCAGAATACTGGCTCCCATGCAGCTAGGACAAGGTTATTAAAGCCTACACGCACAAGGCTACACCTACTCTAACAAGGCCTCACCTCCCAACAGTGCCACTCCCTGGGCCAAGCATATACAAATCATCACATACCATAAATATATTTTCATTAAAATATAATTAAATCATTTCCCCATTCCCATTTCTCCCACCCCTCTATGCACCCCATTCAAACTGGGGTCTCTGTTTATATATATATATATATATATATATATATATATGTATCTATACACATAGGTGTTGCAGGATATTTGATCACACTGTGAAACTGGAGATTGTGAAGTGTTTCTAACTGTGGTATGGCTCAGCCTTTGTTCTAGAGCTCTCTGTGTACTGTAAACTTGTTTACACTATAAACAAGTAGTTGTGGTGTGGCTCAGCCCTTGGGAGGAAAGAGCATACACCATCAACATTCACAAGGGCATCCATGGAGTGGGCTTCAAGAAGTGTGCTCCTCAGGTATTCAAAGAAATATGGAAATTTGCCATGAAGGGAACAGGGACTCCAGATGTGTGCATTGACACCAGGCTCAATAAAGCTGTCTGGGACAAGGGAATAAGGAGTGTTCCATATCGCATCTGAGTATGTCTGTCCAGAAAACATAATGAGGATGAGGATTCACCAAACAAGTTACACATTGGTAACTTACATGCCTGTTACTACATTCAAAATCTACAGACAGTAAATGTGGATGATAACTAACCTGCTGAATGTCAAATAAAGTTGCAGAACTGCGTGTGTGTGTGTGTGTGTGTGTGTGTGTGTATATGAGATATCATATGTATACATATATACATATGATATCATATATATATGATAGAGATAGATAGATAGATAGATAGATAGATAGATAGATAATTCTTAATGGAATTTTCAAGCATCATTGGTGTTTTTTTTCCTTTTCACTCTCCCTTCTTGTGCACTGACCTCCCTCCCACCTCACCAGTTAAGCCCCTCCCTTTTCCCATTTGTCTGTTCATACTACTTGTATCCTGCTATCCCATTCTAGCAATCATTCTCCAGCCTCCAGCCCTTTTTATTTTCCTGATTTCTGAGACTATTCCCAGTTATATATTCAAATCTTAAAGTTTAAAGCTAGGAAACTTGGAGGAGAGAGAACATGCAACATTTGTCTTTCTGGATCCAGATTGAATGGATAGATCAAGAAAATATTTGCATACATGGTATCTCAATGACAAGGAAAATGTTCATGCAATAGTTCATTGTCAATTTGACTAGACTTGGAATCACCATGAAAACCTATCTTTCAGGCAGGCATAGTGGTACACACCTCTAATCTCAGAATTTGGGAGGAAAGGCAGGTGGATCTCTGTGAGTTCCCAGCCAGCTTGGTATAAAATAGTGAGTGTGGTGACTATTCCTAGTTGTCAACTTGACAACATCTGGAATAAACTTATATCCAGAAATGGAGGGTATACTTGTGATCTAGATCTTGAGGCTAGAAGTCACAGGTTTTACACCTGGATCTTGGTATGGAGATCTTGAGGCATAGTGGGCTTGAAAAACTTTGGCCCAGGCAAGGTAGTTTATGCCTTTAATCCCAGGAGACTGAGGCAAGCAGATCTCTGAGTTCAAGGTCAGTCTGGGACAAAGCAAGTTTTAGATCCAGGCATGGTTGGACACACCTTTAATCTGGGCCACACCTTCTGCTGGAAACCTACTTAAGGACATTGGAAGAAGGAAGATTCAGTCTTCTACTGCTTGCACTTACTTGCCAGCACATCTGTTGGAACCTATTTCTACAGAAGACCACTTTAAACCACTAGCCTCGTGGGACTGAGCAACTACTAGATTCTTGGACTTCCCATTCACAGCTGCCCGTTGTTGGGCTAATTGGACTACAGACTGTAAGTAATTACTATAAATTCCCTTAATATAGAGAGACATTGTGTAAGTTATTTGACTCTAGAGAACCCTAAGACAATGAGTTTCAGGACAGTCAGAGAGATCTACATAGTGGGACCCTGACTCAAACTACCTGGGACACATATTGTTTGGAGTGTCATGAGGGTTTTCCAACAAGTTTAGCTTAAGGCAGAAGACCCATCCTGACTGTGTTGTCACCATCTAACAGGCTTGGGTCTCTGACTGAATAAAAAGAAGAAAACCATCAGAAAGTCATCTTTCTGCTTTTGGACTAGACATGCGATTGTGAACAGTTGCCTCAATGTCCTAAAGCCATGCCTTTCCCCACAATGATGACCTGGCACTCTCAAACTCTGACCAAAAGCAACCCCTTCTTTCTACCTTTAAATTGCAGTCATTAGGGATTTTTGTCACAGAAACAAGAGAAGTGCCTAATACATAGAGTAAGCCACTGAAGTGTTTGTCATCATCATCAAGTACTATGCTATACACTCTACATAAATGTGTTCTATGTGCCATGTTTTATATAACTGAAAAGAAAGCCCAGTAGGTCTGTAGACAGCCACACAAGCATGTTTGGAGTGTTGTGGTATGACGTTGCAGTGGCATTGGGTGGTAACATATTTTAGTTCCATAATAACCTTGTGGAACTAGCCCTGTGCTGAATCTGGAGACTTCAATAACTGTATGATTCTGTGGGCTCCTCACTGATCTTTGTAAGCCTAAGGTCTGAGAATTGTTAAGTCTTCATTTTCTGTGTGAGATATGACCACAACACCTGGCACTGGAAGAGATATCACCTTGTGCTTCTGAAATGCTGAAATTAACCAGACTTTGTTAAACATAGATTTCAGATCCATAAAATTCATATTTGTATCAGTTAATGCTTTTGTTGGTAGACTGTTTCATACGGATAGTTATGTGTCAAATCACAGCACAGTTATGAAGAGAACACTAATTCACTTAGAGAAAGAATCCAAATCCTTCTGTGTTAGTCAGGATTCTCTAGAGAATTACAACTGATAAAATGAATGTGTGTGTGTATGTGTGTGTGTGTGTTTTATTATATACATTATATATGGTATATTATTACATTATATAATAATATATTATAATTCATTTATATTATATAGATGATTTACTAGAGTGGCTTACAAGCTATTTTCTGACTATTCCAACACTGGAAAGTCCAAGAACCCAGTAGTTATCTATCTCAGGAGGATCTAAAACCAATTTAGGAATGAATTTTCCAGAGAGAGTGAGGGCAAACAGGCAAGGAGTAAGTCCCCTTGGCAGCCTTCTAAATGTGTGGCTTAGATTAAAGCTTTATCTTTCCACCTCAAAAGATCTGGATTTAGAGTCAATCTCCATCTCAAAAGATTCAATCAAGAAAACTCTCCCGCTGTCCCAGCCACTTGAGCTTTAGTTAATTCCAGATGAATAGCGGTCACACCTTCCAATCTTACACTGCTTTCCTTCAGATTTAGTCTAAACTGTGGAAATATAACAGCAATAATGAGGCAAAGTATTTTCTGACAGAATGCTCCAAAAGTTAATTTCAACTATGGACGTTTTCCATGAATGCATTTCTGTAACATTTTTTTATTGTTTTATGGGTATGGATGTTTTGCCTGTCTGCATATGTGTGTAGAGAGATGTGACTGGTGTGCAAAGAGGCTAGAAGAGAATGTCAGATCCCCTCTTGGAGTTACTGATAGTTATTAGCCACCACATGAGTGCTGGGAACTGAACCCAGGTTCTTGGGGAAAAGCAACAAGTGCTTTAAACCATCTATCTAGGCCCTGCAATCCAGTAAAATTTAACTTAATCTTTGCTTCCATTACAAACATAGTTAAAGCAAATTAAAAGATGGGAGAATTCAGATAACATTGCAGGAGACATTCTTCTAGAAAGGCAAACGATATATCTGTAACTCTAACAACACTGGGACATATCACTCTTGCTTGATTGATTTATTGAAGGAGGCAAGCCTCAGGTAGCTCAAATTTCCAGTTTATGTAGATGACCTTGAACTTCTGCTACTTCTGCCTCCACCTCCAAGTAGTTTTCAACAGGAAGATCAACTTGCTGGCACATAAGGTTCCCCCTCTGTAATCTACCCTGTGATGCAATTTTCTCCCTACAGTTTTCCGGTCGCTGCCCAGGGGGCCTCAGTAGGACCACCTACTCAGGAGAGTATCAAAAAGGCCAGTGCTGAAGGGGCTGTCACCTGCTGTGAGATGGACACTATGGAGCTGCACTTCCGGATCTGTGTGAGAGAAGTCTGGGATTCTGCAGAGCGGGCACCAGAGTCCCTAATCCCGAGAGACCTGTGTCCTGGGCATTCTCCTGCCTTGCCACTCCCTCTGTGTCCAAAGCTGGGTCAGCTCTCTGGGTATCTCTGGAACTTCACCAAGCAACCTGCTGAGCCCTGTGGTCTTCTGAGTGGGGTCTGTCCAAACCCCAAATGCAGAGAGCAGAGCGCTCTGAAGGCAGAAGAAGAGCAACTTGGATGGGTGCCCAGTCTTGAGAATCACAAGAAGCCTCAGGCATCTCCAGGAGAAAGGAACCTGGCCCCTCAACCTGCCCCGGACAGTTTTGCTGCTTTTTGGCTCTCCTTGAAAGAAATGAAGAAAACACCAGAAATCCATGTTGGACATTCGCAGTGATGCCCTTCTTCAGTTTCAGAACAGCTACATCGGAATCTCAAGACTTGCCCTTCACCTAAACCCCCACCCCAGTAGCAGTGGGTTCCAGTTCCTTCTTCCTCTCTTTGGTACCAGTTCTTGGGAGACTTCTTCCAACAAAGAAGCCTCGCAGGATGGCGCCCCCGTGCACAGATGTCCTCGTCTTGTACATGTTCATCACTGTCTCAATAAAATATCCTCAAACCTGACATTTTCACTGTGAGTTTTTCCTTGAGTTCTGGGATCAGACTGTCTCACAAGGGCTCGGGTAAACCAATAGTACCGTTACGGCCCCGAAATTTGGGAAGTAATCCACTATGAAAACCAGATACAAACCAGCAAAAGTATCTTTATTCAGAAGGTATGATACACCAGGGAGACCGCTGGGTTCGGGATCCAAAACGGGTAGGGGGATGGGGTGGGGGGTAGGGGAAAGCAACCTTTTAAAGCAAGAAAACACAAATTAGGTTGGGTAGAGGCAAAGGTAGGGACAACCAATTGGGTACATGCATACTGTTTGTTTCCAACCAGTTTTCACACCTAAAATCCTAAGTGGATTATTGCCAGTCAAGTGCCTCAGATGGCTTTCACTGATAACTTCGCCTGAATCAAGACCAGCCAATCAGAGCCTCTTTAGCAGCTGTTGGGTTTCAGTCCTGCCTGAGTGCTAACCAACAAAAGCATAGGAAAAGATATTATGTTCTAAGTTCATAAGGGACATCTGGGGCCACACATTTTGAAGAAACCCAAAGCTTCATAAACAGTAGGCAACATGTAAAAGGCCACCTAAACATCCTAAACACTAATCACCATCCCCAAACCGTCCTCTACAGTCAACCTGTGCATTCAAATCCATCCAGGAACCTAAATCTATACGACATTGTGTATGTATGTATGTATGTATGGTATGGTATGATATGGTATGGTATGTATGTATGTATGTATATGTGTATATGTAAATATGTATTGTCCTCCATTCTTAATCATTTTTTTATGTAAAGCCTCTTGAAACCCTAAAAAGATGTAAAATTAACTTGGGGAAAGGAGGGGAAAGATAATCATGGTAGACATTCAGTTAAACTGTACTATATTTAAATTTCAAAATGTTTAATAAAAACACTTTTATACCTTGCTTTCTAACTGTACAGTTCTTTTAGTAGAAGTAATACAATTCTATCTTAGCTATCTTATTTCGAAGATAAATAAATGAGGTTAATCCAACTGATACTAAGACGACAGCAGATATATTCCATGGAGAAATTGATAGATTTTAATTTTGTTTTTTTATTTGTTTTTTGTTTTGTTTGTTTTTACAAAATAATGCAGTTAACAGGGCCTCCTGGCACACTCCTTTAATCCCAGTACTTGGGAGGTACAGACAAGTGGATCTATGGATTTGAGGACAACCTGGTACATACTGAGTTTTAGAACAGCCAGGGCTACAATGAAATATTTTGTCTCAAAAAAGAAAAAATTTAAATGGAGAAATGGCCAAAAACAGGTCACAAAGGACCCAAGTTCATTGTATTAAAATCTCCCATAATACATCAACAATGGCAGTAAATATAAGAGGAAAAGGTAATCTTCATGAAACATCATTTTCAATAACATAGAAACACTAAGAGCCTGGATGATTTCTACTCATGGAATTTCAGCACCCACCTTTCTCAGAAATATTTATTTTATTGGAACAAATGTTTTAAAAAACCATTTTTCCCTTTTACTGAACAGAGCTGGTCTATTTCATCTTTAAATGAGCGAGTTTGGGAAGATTAGCCATGTCTTGTAGTAATGCCTACTGCATAAAATCCAAGTGTTTGCTGTGAACTACTGGAGAAAGCAGTCAGCAAGAAGGCAGGACCAATAGAAATAGAACTTACTTTAAACCTTGAAAGAGGCCAGGCGGTGGTGGCGCACGCCTTTAATCCCAGCACTTGGGAGGCAGAGGCAGGCGGATTTCTGAGTTCGAGGCCAGCCTGGTCTACAGAGTGAGTTCCAGGACAGCCAGGGCTACACAGAGAAACCCTGCCTCAAAAAACCAAAAAAAAAAAAAAAACCTTGAAAGAGACCTGCAAAGTACCCAGGGCTAAGCCCAGGTCTCTTCTTGTGTTTATTCCTCTTTTCTGTGCAAGTTCCACCCTAATGGAAGATAGCCTCATCTGAAGTTCTAGGTTGTCAAGGGTCTCTAGTCAATTTTCACATTAGTATAGATTTTCCTGACAAACATCTTCCCATGTAATCAATCCTCCGGTCTGTGCAAAATATTACAGTAAAATGAGGTTTGAAATAAGTTATACATCTTTGGTTTGAAAAAAATAGTAGTAAAAGGAAGAATTCATGTAAGCATAGGCTTCCATTGATGCAGCAGAGAGAAAACTTGCCCATTGCCATCTATCATCCTCTGCATGTAGCAGAAAGGATATGCACATAGTAGTCAAACTGATGGTTAAAATGCACAGGATGACCAACAACAGTACCATGAAACATAGTAGGTCTTATATGCCCAGAAAACCATGAAGATGAAATGCATATTAATAAAGATTGAGCCAAAAAGTAAAATTCCTCCCAGGTAAACAATAGCTGCAGGCTTCATAACCCACTTTTTCTTCGGGACAGGATGAGGCACTGTGTTGGCATGACAAGGGACAAGGGAAGCTGGGCAGGCCTGACAGATTTCAGCCAAGTGTTTAGCCGAAGAATTTTAAAGAACAAACAAAACACAGATGTAAACAACAACCACGATAGCTCCAAAGGGAATGGCTCTGGAGGACGATGATAAATGACTACAAGCTGATGAGGAAGGCAGTGGCACACACCAAAGCTGGGATAAGGGCTGTCCCAATATACATCTGCTGCTCCCATCCCCCTCCTCCTGCTCTAGCATAACAACTTCCTCCAAATAGCTGTGTGCTGGAGATGTAGCAGCTTGCACAAATATGGCCGAACTGAGAACTGATCTCCTCCAAGTATGTAAATCCTCTATCATGGCAACAATAAAACAATGAGAGACACAACAAAGATCTGACATGCAGAACTAATAAGAGAATGAAATATTAGAGGGTGATGTGATGGTCTGAATATGTTTCCATGTACCTGCCTCCGTCCACAGTCACCTCCTAGTCTCTCTCTGGATCATCCATTTCTTCTTCTTTACTGTATCTGGCAGAATCTTTACTTGAAATACTCATTAAAACTAACCAGGCAGTGGTGGTGCACACCTTTATTTCCAGCACTCGGGAGGCAGAGGCAGGCAGCTCTCTGTGAGTTGGAGGCCAGCCTACTCTATAGACCAAGTTCCAAGATGGCAAAGCTAAACAGAGAGACCTTTTCTCAAAACACCAACATTTATTTAAATGACAGTTACATCAAAATTAAACCCACTATGAGCTTCACCAACATGAAGAACTTGAAAGTTGAAAGCCCGTGAACCCTGTGCTGACAAGAAAGATGGCTCAAGACATCTGTCAAGTTGGTCATTGAATTTTACATCTGCTTTTTCCCACGTTACTGACTACGACATCTGTATTTTAGACTTCGGAACCAGTTTCACCTCTCCTTCACTAGCTAGATTAACATCAACAATTTAATTTTCATTGAACCCTGTTTCAAGATTTTTGTAGGTTCAAAGATAGTAATCCTTCCCATTTTATCTTCTTCATCAATAATAACCCATATTGGTAAGTCATCTATGTACAACTGGCACCAGTACTGTTTTTGTTTCGGTGGTGGTGGTGGTGGTGGTGGTGGTTTAAGACAGAATTTCTCTATGTAGCCCTGACTGTCCTGGAACTCATTTTGTAGACCCCGCTATCCCCCAACTCAGAGATCTGCCTGCCTCTGCTAGAATTAAAGACATGCATCACCACACCCAGCTTACCAGTACTGATTTTTGATAGCATTCACAAATCTGTTCACAGTACCTAGCACTGCATCATCTTTAAATTTAATATCCAGGTTCCTGAATTCCAATTCAACTCCTTGAAATGCTTCTCCCAAAGTTTCATGGTAATCACTAATTTTTTTTTAAATCCTACACAGAATGGAAGTGAAAAGTATTTGTATGTTTCTTGGCAGTTATGGTAGGGCCCAAGTATTCAACCGTAAAACAACTTCCTCTTCATCCTGATACCTATGTCCATGCTTAGCAGCAGCAGCAGCAGCAGCAAAGTTGCAGCCACACTGTAAGGGCCACTGGAGCAGCCTCGTCCTCTGGTCTCCCACAGGCCAGCCAGACCCACAGACTATTCCAACTCCTCTTCCTCTTCCACTTCCACTAGTGTAGTCTAGTTACATGTCCTCTTTCTCTGTCTCAGCTACACCATTCTCTATCTTTTTCTCTGTGTGTAGCCTTGGATATCCTGGAACTCTATCTGTAGACTAGGCTGGCCTTGAACTCACAGAGATCCACCTATCTTTGCCTCCTGAGTGCTGGGATTAATGGCATGTACTACCACCAGGCGTGTGTGTGTGTGTGTGTGTGTGTATGTGTGTGTGTGTGTCTTTTCCAGTGATATTTTTATTTTTTGAGAGATTCATATAAATATATTTTGATCATATTCAATCTCTTTTGATCTTATTCAACCCTTTACCTTTGCAGTTCTTCCCAGGACCAGACCCTTCATCTTCCCTCACTGTAGAGAGAGTATCTTGTGTATTGTATGGATGCAACACCTGTCAATTAAAAAGCCTATGGCCTATGGCTTAGGCAGAGAATAGAGGTGGGACATCTGGGAGGCAGAAAGCATTCTGGGATAGAGCCAGGCACGGGAGATCTGCCCAGGGAAGAGGTGAGGAGACGGATGCATAGGTAACCAGCCACATGGCAAAATGTAGATTAAAATAAATTGGTTATCTTAAGTTACAAATCTAGTCAGAGAAGATCCTAGCTATATGGCCAAGGTATTTGTAATATATTTTGAGTCTGAGTTGTATTTCTGGGAGCATGGGGTTGAGAGGAAGAGTTAGGACCTAACATCAACACCTCATGACTTCATGTCCTCTGTTTTGTTTGTTTGATTTCTTTAATTTTGATTTTCACAATCATTGGTCTGCCTTGTTCTTCGCACACACTGGCTGTCATCCGTTTCCATCATTTCTTCCTGCACAGTAATGAAATACAGTGATTTAAACCCACAGGATCTGTTCAGATCCTAAATCTGCCTAATAAGTCTCCATGTAGCTCTCACTCCTGCTCCTCCCTCCGTGTTGTGGCGATTATACTGGCACATATGTGAACAACCTTACAGCATGGGACAATATAAGACAGTCGGGAAAGGGAGAAGACATGGAGCTACTGGGTCCCCCTCCTGCTTCCGTCTGATGCTGGAGAAGACAGCCACTTCTAGAGTTCCTACAAAGATGTGATGTGATGTCACTGCACTTCGGATGAGACTGAGAGGGATTGGGGGAAGAGAGTATAGAAGAGAGTTGGTTAACTTGTGACAAATAGATGTAGTGTATTTCAGGGTTGTATAGCAGGGTCATAGGCCAAAATACCTTCTTTTGTGTTTTATTAAAAGGTAAAGAGTCTTGAATACTTTAAGGATAAAGACACAAAAGGATGTGTCAGTTACAGAGCCTACACTACTGTCCAGGAAAAAGGTAAGAGCATTGGGAGGCAATGGTTGTCCTGTAGCAGAGGCCAGGGTAGACAGAAAAGCAGAAAAAGACAGTGGGAGCTAGCTCCAAGGCTGAGGGAATGCTTCCCTCAAGGAAATCTGAGATACAGTTTTCCTGTATCCCACATCCTCATAAACCCAAAGATGCTCCAAGAGCTGTGGACAGGTTGGTGCCACTGCTGCCTTTTACAGTACTGTTATTCTGAAGCACCTAGCTTATGAGGTGCTGTGGAACCAAGGAGTACCAAGCTTCTGGAGTGCTGTAGTTGATAAGTAATGCTTCTGAAGGTCTCCAGTAACGTGTATCCCTGTGTACCACGTGTTGTAGCTTTTAATCAGCATCAAGAAGGAGTTGAGGCCAGTTATTTTTATTCCTGTGGGACTTGTCACATACATTCACAGAGTGATAGATGGATGATGGATAGTTTCATCTAACACTGTGATGTTCCAGAGATCTATGGTTTTACTGGCTGGTTTTATGTCAACTTGACACAAGCTAGAGTCATCAGAGAGGAAGGAGCCCCATTTGAGGAAATGCTTCCATGAGATCTAGCTATGAGGGACCTCACAATAGTGATCAATAGGGGAGGGGCCAACACATTGTTGGTGGTGCCATCCCTAGGCTGGTGGCCCTGGGCTTTTTAAGAAAGCAGGTTGAGCGAGCTAGGGGAAGCAAGCCAGTTAACACCATCCTCCACAGCCTCTGCATCAGTTTCTGCCCTGCTTGATTCCTGTCCTGATTTCCTCCAATAATGAACTACAATGTGGAAGTGTAAGCCAAATAAGTCCTTTCCTCCCCAACATGTTTTTGGTCATGGTGTTTCATCACAGCAGTAGAAACCCTAACTAAGACAAGTTGGTAAAACAGTAGTGAGGTATTTCTGTGACAGACATGAATGTGGGTTTTGAGAATAGTGTAAAAGGACTTTGGAAATTTGGGCTAGAAAAGCCATTGAGTGTTGAGAGCTCAGTAGAATGTTTTGTGGGAGCTTGGATAAGAATATTGAGAGCAGTACAGAAGATGGAGGCCTTGCTTATAAAGTATCAGAGGGAAATTTAAAGATTCTATCCTGGCCATTTGCAATTTTTGATTTTTTTGTTTCTTTGTTTTGTTTATTTATTTATGTATTTATGTATGTATTTATTTATTTATTTTTACTTTTTCACTTTACATTCTGCCCCCTCCCTGTCACCCCTCCCACAACCCCTATCCCTACTCCCTAAACCCCTACCCCTATCCTCTGAGCAGGTGGGGGTTTCCTGTGTATTCCCCCACCCAGGCACTTCAAGTCTCTGTGAGGCTAGGTGCTTCCTCTCCCACTGAGGGCAGACAAGGTAGCCCAGCTAGGAAAACATACCCCACAGACAGGCAACAGCTTTTGGAATAGCCCCCACTCCAGTTGTTCAGGACCCACATGAAGACCAAGCTGCACATCTGCTACATATGTGTGTGGAGGCCTAGGTCCACCCCTTGTATGTTCTTATGTTGGTGGTTCAATCTGTGAGAGCCCCATTCTGTTGATCTTCCCGTGGAGTTCCTATTCCTTTATGGGCTGCAATCATTCCTTCTATTCTTCTGTAAGAGTTCCCAAGCTCCATCCATTGTTTAGCTGTGGGTGTCTGCATCAGTTTGAGTCCTTTGGTGAATGGGGTCTCTCGGAAGACAGCCATGCTAGACTCCTGTCTACAAGCATAGCGGAGTATCATTAATAGTGTCAGGAATTGGTGCTTGTCCATGGGATGGGTCTCAAGTTCAGCCAGTTATTGGTTGGCCATTAGGCTAATATCCAAAATTTATAAAGAACTCCAGAATTTAAATACCAACAACCCAAATAACCCAATTAAGAAATAGGGCACAGAGCTAAACAGAGAATTCTAAACAGAGGAATCTTGAAAGGGTGAGAAACACTTTTTAAAAAATGTTCTAAGTCCTTAGTTAGTCATCATGGGAAAACAAATCAAAATGACTTGGAGATTCCATCTCACCCTGGTCAGAATGGCTAACATCAAAAACTCAAGTAATAGCACACACTGGTGAGGGTATAGAGCAAGGGGAACGTTCCTCCATTGCTGGTGGGAGTGCAGTCTTGTACAACAATTTGCTAATTTGAATTAAGATTCTGTCTGTCATTCTGGTATAATTGGGACTGAGGAGTCAACAACTGTGATTAACAAGAGACCAATACCACTCAAGTGAAACCTTTGCGTTACTGGGACAATTGATACTGGTTAGCTTGAGCTAAGAAATAAAATGATTGAGAAGAGACCAGCATCACTGAGGTGAAACCTTCTGGAAAGTTTTTCCTGAGAGCACAGAGAAACTATGTTCCAGAACTGCCCAAGACTGTATCTCCTGATGGCAGCCGAACTTGGTAATGTGTAAGAGTCACCCAGGTGCTACTGGTTTTGAAGCCATCAAAGGGTCTTTGAGAGCATCTCAGGATTGGCATTGTGAGAGGCCAGGAGAGGCCATTAGTGAAGGTGGAGCCTCAGTGGCAGTTGAATACCAGGATTGAAGAGGTCATGAAGAGAAGTTGAGGCTTGTCTCCACAAAGAGAGCCTATGAGAGGCTGTTGGTGAAAGTCCAATCCAGCTGCAGCAGAAGACCCCAGCATTTTGGTGATGCCAGTACCAGAGGACCATCAAGAACAGCTGCAGCTATGGAGGGGAGCCAACTGGAGCCTAGAGGGCAAGCTGTGGGTGCTACAGAGGGCAGAGTGGAAAAGCAAACCAAGCCCTTTGGAAGGATCTGAAAGATCATGAATAGAAGCCAGACATGAGATGGTTGGAGTTTAATTTTGATTTGATTTGATTGTTACTGTGTCCTGATTTTTCCCTCTTGATATAAGAATATTTGGTGTATTTTTTTATTTTACTGGAGCCCACAATTGAGACTGAATTTTAAGAGGCTGGATTTTAAAATCAATTAGCTTATTTATTTATTTATTTATTTATTTTGACACAGATTTTCTCTGTCTGTTGTCCTGGCTATCTTGGAATTCACTCTGTAGACCAGGCTAACAAAGATCCAACTGCCTCTGCCTCCCAGGTGCTGAGATTAAATCCTGCACCACCACAGCTCTGCTGAAACTGGCTGTTTTAAAGGGAGTGGAATTTTAATGTGTTTGAATTTGTAAAGACTGTGGGACTTTTAAAGTTATTTATGTTTTTTGATATTGTTGAGGGGTTTTTTTTTTTTTGGTTGGTTAGTTGGTTGGTTGGGTTGATTCGGTTTGGTTTGGTTTTTTTGAGATAGGGTTTCTCTGTGTAGCTTTCACTTGTCTTTGAACTCACTCTGAAGACCAGGCTGACTTCAGATTCAGAGATCTGCCTAACCCTACCTACTGAGTGCTGGGATTAAAAGCCCATGCCACCACCACCCAGCTTAATGTTATTTATATATTTTTTAATTTTATTTTCTAAGTTTTTTTATTTACATTCCAAATCATTTCCCCTTTCCCGTTTCCTCCCTCCCCGAAAGTCCCATAAGCCCCCTTCCCTCCCTCTTTTCCCCATTCAACCCCCTCTCGTTTCTCTGTCCTGGCGTTCCCCTACATCCAGTCTTTCCAGGACCAGGGGTCTCTCCTTCCATCTTCTTAGAAATCTATTGATATGCGAAATGTGTCTAGGGTATTCCAAGATTCTTGGTTAATATCCCTTTATCAGTGACTGCATACCATGTGTGTTCTTTTGTGATTGGGTTACCTCACTAAGGATGATATTTTCAAGTTCTGACCATTTGCCTAGGAATTTCGTGGATTCATTGTTTTTAATTACAGAGTAGTATTCCATTGTGTAAATATACCACATCTTCTGAATCCATTCCTCTGTTGAGGGACATCTGGGTTCTTTCCAGCTTCTGGCTATCATAAATAAGGCTGCTATGAACATAGTGGAGCATGTGTACTTATTGCATGCAGGTAAAGTCTCTGGGTATATGCCCAGGAGTGGTATAGCCGGATCCTCCGGGAGTGTCATGCCCAGTTTTCTGAGGAACCGCCAGACTGCTTTCCAGAGTGGTTGTACCAGCTTGCAATTCCACCAGCAGTGGAGGAGTGTTCCTCTTTCTCCACATCCTCGCCAACAACTGCTGTCTCCTGTGTTTTTAATCTTAGCCATTCTGACTGGTGTGAGATGGAATCTCAGGGTTGTTTTGATTTGCATTTCCCTAATGACTAAGGATGATGAACATCTCTTTAGGTGCTTCTCAGCCATTAGATATTCTTCAGGTGAGAACTCTTTGTTTAGCTCTGTACCCCATTTTTTAATAGGGTTACTTGCCTCTCTGGAGTTTAACTTCTTGAATTCTTTGTATATATTGGAGATTAGCCCTCTGTCGGATGTAGGGTTGGTAAAGATCATTTCCCAGTTACTTGGTTGCCGCTTTGTCTTTTTGACAGTGTCTTTTGCCTTGCAAAAACTTTGTAATTTAATGAGGTCCCATTTGTCTATTCTTGATCTTAGAGCATAAGCTATTGGAGTTCTGTTCAGGAAATTCTCCCCTGTGCCCATATGTTCAAGGTTCTTCCCTAGTTTCCTTTCTATTAGTTTCAGTGTGTCTGGTTTTATGTGGAGGTCCTTGATCCACTTGGAATTGAGCTTAGTGCAAGGACATAAGAATGGGTCAATTTGCATTCTTCTGCATGTTGACCTCCAGTTGAGCCAGCACCATTTGTTGAAAAGGCTATCTTTTTTCCACTGGATGGTTTTAGCTCCTTTGTCAAAGATCAAGTGACCATAGGAGTGTGGATTCATTTCTGGGTCTTCAATTCTGTTCCATTGATCTACATGCCTGTCACTGTACCAATACCATGCAGTTTTTAACACTATTGCTCTGTAGTACAGCTTGAGGTCCGGGATACTGATTCCCCCAGAGGTTCTTTTACTCTTGAGAATAGTTTTAGCTATTTGGGTTTTCTGTTATTCCAGATGAATTTTTGAATTGCTCTTTCTAACTCTATGAAGAATTGAGTTGGGATTTTGATGGGGATTGCATTGAATCTGTATATTACTTTTGGTAAGATGGTCATTTTTACTATATTAATCCTGCCAATCCATGAGCATGGCAGATTTTTCCATCTTCTGAGGTCTTCTTCAATTTCTTTCTTCAGAGACTTGAAGTTCTTGTCATACAGACCTTTCACTTCTTTGGTTAGAGTCACGCCAAGATATATGGTTTGTAGCTATCATGAAGGGTATCATTTCTCTTACTTCTTTCTCAGCCTGCTTATCCTTTGAGTATAGGAAGGCTACTGACTTGCTTGAGTTGATTTTATGTCCGGCCACTTTGCTGAAGTCGTTTATCAGCTGTAGGAGTTCTCTGGTGGAGTTCTTTGGGTAGCTTAAGTATACTATCATATCATCTGCAAATCGTGATAGTTTGACTTCTTCCTTTCCAATTTGTATCCCTTTGACCTCTTTTTGTTGTCTAATTGCTCTAGCTAGAACTTCAAGTACTATATTGAAAAGATATGAAGAGAGAGGGCAGCCTTGTCTAGTCCCTGATTTTAGTGGGATTGCTTCAAGTTTCTCTCCATTTAGATTGATGCTGGCTACCGGTTTGCTGTAAATTGCTTTTACTATGTTTAGATATGAGCCTCCAATTCCTGATCTTGGGGATAAATAAGAAAGGATGTATTGTAGCTTAATAGTGATATATTTGTATGTCAAGTTGATAAGGAGTCAGTTGTACTAGCTGGTTTGTGTCCACTTGACACAAAGTCATCAGAGAGGAAAGAGCTTCAGTTCAGAGCATATGTCCATGAAATACAGATGTAAGGCATTTTCTCAATTAGTGATCAGTGGAGGAGGGTCCAGCCCACTGTGGGTGGTACCATCCCTGGGAAGGTGGTCCTGGGTTTTAAAGGTAACTTTTACTTGCCTGATCTAATTGACATCTCAAAGGCTTACTGCCTCCATCTGTTAGTGTAGGCCTAGTTCTGGAAGCTTCTATCCTCCATACAATCTTAACCAGGCCTAGAAAGTTCTCAGCCTCTGAGACTTACTACTGGATAAGCTCACCCCTTCCTAGTACTTTCTGATCTCTGTTTGGATGATTCAACTCAGCTGTTCCGGCTCAAACTCCTCTCCAAGATGACTGATTCAATCTTGCTTCTCTCTGTTTCTCACTGAATTACTCTGCTTAGCCTCAAACAAACTTTGGCAATCCGTTCCAGTCTTCTGGTTCTTTCTCATTCTCTGGCTCATTCTGTCTTCTTCACCTGTGTTTAGCTTGTTCTCTCTTCAACCTGTCTCAGTAAAATTCTCCAGTTTTCCCTTTCCTCTCTCTTCTCCTGTGAGTTGGGCTTATTCTATTCTGTCAAATCTTTCTCTGATTCGTCATTTTCAAACATTGGTGCTTCCTTCTACCAACTAACTTCACCTTCATTGTTTGGGATTAAAGAAGAGTGCTGGGCTGGAGAGATGGCTCAGCAGTTAAGAGTACTGATTGCTCTTCTGAAGGTCCTGGTTTCAAATTCCAGCAACCACATGGTAGCTCACAACCATCCCTAATGAGATCGGATGCCCTCTTCTGGAGTGTCTGAAGACAGCTATAGTGTACTACATATAATAAATAAATAAATCTTTAAAATAAATAAATAAATAAAGGTGAGTGCTAAGGGCTGAGACACACCACAACTATAAAAAGCTTCTTTCATTAAATAACACAATCTCAGGGTTCACCCTGAGATCAAATATCCTGCAACACTGGGATCTATAAGAAAACAGGCTGAGCAAACCAGGGGAAGCAAGTCAGTAAATAGTCCCCTCCTCTAACAGACTCGGAATCAGCTCCTGCCTCCAGGTTCCTGTCCTGTCTGTGTTCCTGTCCTAGCTTCCTTCAATAATGAACTACTACATGGATGTATAAACCAAGTTAAAACCCTTTCCTCCCCAACTTGTATTTGGCCATGGTATTTTGTTTCAGCTTTAGAAAAACTAAGACAATACGTTTTACGAAATATGATAACTTTGGGAGAAATGTGCTCTGAACTCATTCACAAAGGGAAAGGTAGAGGGTTGGGGAGGGGGTGGCAGCAAGTGAAAATGCAGACCACCTGTGTAATAATAGATCCTAAGGACATTAATGATCTCACATGGAGAATTTGAATGCTCATGACAATGTCCTCCACTCAAGCAGACATCAAAGAAGCTTCAAGGAAAGAAGGAGGCTGAGAGCATAGCTGCAGTAGGCCACTCAGAAAGGACATCTTGAAGAGAACTCCTGGACTTTAGCTCTGGAGGAAGGAAGGTGAGCTCAGTGGACAGTGAATGAGAAATGTGTGGAACCCTCACAGAAACATCTCTGGGCTGCACAATCAGTGGTCTGCTTCCTATCACATATTACAAGAAAAAACTTTGAGCAATGTGGCCAGCAAGATTCTGCCTCATGCTGCCTTGCCTTCTGGTACATTCCTTTAGTCCCAGCACTCAGGAAGCTGAGGCAAGCAGATCTCTGTGAGTTGGAGGCCAGCTTGGTCTACAAAAGTGAGTTCTAGAACAGCCAGCGCTGTTACATAGAGAAACTCTGTCTCAAAACAAACAAAACAGGAGTCTTTCCTGGTGGGAATCTGGTGGCTGGTGGAATGGTTCTGGAAAGTTGTGGAACCCTCTAGTTGGTGAACCTTGCTTGAGGAAGTGGGGCAATGGGAGGAGAGAGAAGGCATGCTGTGAGTTTTGGGAACTTAGACCCACTTCATGTTCCATCTCTACTTTTTCACTGCCTATGAAATGTGACCAACTGGCCTCCTCTTCCTGCTGCTGTGCCTACTCTGCTGTGATGGACTGTCTCCCACTTCAACTCGCACCTAAAATAAACCTTTCTTCCCATTATGGGAAAAACGAACAAAACAAAACAGGGAACAAACAGCCTTTTCAGAGCTTCAAAACAAAATGAACCAAGAGTGCTTGATGTTGACTCTGCTTCCTTTAGGCATGGGACCAGTGACAGTGAAAGCCATAGAAACTTGGTAGTATTTCTGACTTTGGAGAGCTGCAGAAAAGGCACCCAGATGTGGTGGTCTGCCCACTGTACCCGCTAACCGGTGCACCCTGATTGCAATTCATAGGGCCTACCATAGGACACAGGTACATTCATACTTACTCATTTGAAAAATGTTTATTTGTGGGCTGATATCAGTCTGTATAATATTGATTTTATGCAATTATATAATCTCTTTGAGCCCATTCATAAGCCAATAACTTGTTATTTTTCCAACTTTTCCATTCCCATTATTAGCCGCCCTCTCCCTGAAATTTCCCCAACTGCCCTCAAATGCTTGGGACATATTTCTTGTGTATATATGTGTGGGGGGAGCCACGTCTAAGAGACATGCAGTTTCTGTCATTCTCAGACTTTTTTCACTCACTGTGACTACCTATCTCCAATTGCTTCCATCTTCCTGCAAATGATATGTCTTAGTTACTATTCTATTGCTATGAAGAGAAACAATGACCAAGGCAATTTTTAAAAAGCAAGTATTTCATTAGGGACTTGCTTACAGTCTTGTGGTGTCTTGGGGTCTACTGCTGTGAGGAAACACCATAGCCATAGCAACTCCTATAAAGGACAACATTTAGTTGGGACTGACTTACAGTTTCAGAGGTTTAGTCCATTATTGTCATGGCCAAAAACATGGTAGGGTGCAGGAAGACATGGTGCTGGAGAAGGAGCGGAGAGTTCTACATCTTGATCTTCAGACAGCAGCAGAAGACTCGGTACCACACTGGGAGCAACATAGAAGACCACAAAGCCCACTTCCACAGTGACAAACTTCCTCCAGCAAGGCCATATTTAATAGTGCCAATCCCTATGGACCAAGCATTCAAACACATGAGTCTACAGGAGCCATAACTATTCAAGCCGCCACATATGGGAAAGTCCATGATCATCAAGAAAGAGAGCAGGAGCAAGTATGGCAGCAGACTCAGGAATGGAGTTGAAGTTGGAACAGTACCTGAGATTTTACATCTGATCCACAAACAGGAGGCAGAGGGAAGGGGTCTGGGCCGGGCGTGGGCCCATCCCCAGTGAAACACCTTCTTCAACAAGGACACACCTCCTAATCCTGAACCAAACATTCTATTATGTGAGACCATGGGGGCCATTCTCAGTCAAACTACCACATCACAGGACTCCTTTCTTCTTTGTGGATGGAAAGAATTCCCTTGTGTATGTAAAACATCTCTTCTTTGCCCATTCCTTCGTTATGGGATACACAGATTGGGTCCATCGCTCAGCTGTTGTAAACAAAGATGCAAGAAACATGAATATGGAAGTTTCCCTAGGATACGTTGATTCCGAATTTAGAGGTGAGCATGAATAAGTGATAAGGCTGAGGCCATGGGACCTCTCCTTTTCAGTTTTGTAAGGATTCTTCATCCCAACCTTCAGAGGACCAGAGTAGTTTCCATTCTCAGCAATAATCTACAAGAATTCCAGTTCTCCAAACCCCTCCTCACCACCTCCCCAGCACCGGTTCTCCTTTGCTTTCTTGATGACTGACATTCTGACTGGGATGAGATGGAATCTCAGAGTAGCTCAGGTCCTTCCTCAGCTGCCAAGCAAGGATGAACACCTTCCCTACTCGGATTGCTATTTGGGCTCCAGGTTCTGAAAACAGACTGTTCACTTTGTCCAAACCTTTTGTTGGCTTAGTGATTTGGTATTCCTTAACGGTCTGAGTTCTTTAAATGTTGGGGAACTAGTCCAAGGCCAGATAGAGAGCTATAAATAAATAAATAAATAAATAAATGACAAATAAATCAATCTGTGGGCACCTGACAAACTCTCAATCACTTCCTTTGCTGAACCTAAGGTTTTCAGTGACATGTCAGATCTTTTGCCAGATGGTGGCACTATTTCCTTGGTGACCAGAGTCCTATTCAGAAAGAGTTTATCTGTGAGGATATCCTGACAGATAAGGGTACTTCTTTTTAGGCTACTTCTTTTTCTGCTGGCTTTAGAGCTTTTGGGTATCATAGGATGGTCTTGGAACCATTTGAATTGCTATTTCTATAGAATGAGAAAAAGAGAGGGGGAATTAATTGAATTTTACTTGTAACCATCCAAGTTTGAAGAAACATTCGTTGAAGGCGTTGCCTGTCCTTTCTCAATAAAAAATAAAAAATAAAATTAAATATATATATCACTAGTATCACTGATTTCATGAATTTCTTTACACAGCTTCCTATCTATTTCGTCTATCCAAGTAACTGCTTGACAGCAACTGAATGATATTTTTATTACTACGTATCTATGAAACCATCAGAAGTCCTGTGAGGTGACAAATCTTGCATTATGTTTGTAAGAAATGCACTGGCTATTCTGGCTTTATTGAGGTTACTTATGAATTGCGAATTTTAAGAAAATTTCCAAGGAAACTGGCTGCGAGGTGACTGCATCATGCCTGATGCCTGTTGTGCTAAAATGACTGGCTTGGAATTTATAGCCTCCCTCCTCCTGCTCCTGCAGAGAGACTGCTGGAATTAAAGGTCAGTACCCTCACACCCAGTTCTGCTCTGTAAATAACATTTTTAAGCATAAAATTGAGTAAACATTGGCCAGAAACACCAGAGACACTTGCTGCAGAGATGAAGCTGCACCATGGTGTACCACCCCACCCTCCCCCCACCCTCAGTCCCATGTAAGCCCTGTGCCCCACCCCATTCTCAGCTGCTGTATGGAGCCTCTCAGAGGACAGCCATGATAGATTCCTGTCAGCAAGCAAAAGGGTATCAGCAATAGTGTCAGGGATTGGTAACTGCCAATGGAATGAGTCTCTAGGTGGACCAGTTATTGCTTGGCCAGTCCCTCAGTCTGCTCCATCCCCTGTCCCTGAATTTTTCTTTCTTTCTTTCTTTCTTTCTTTCTTTCTTTCTTTCTTTCTTTCTTTCTTTCTTTCTTTCTTTCTTTCTTTCTTTCTTTCTTTCTCTTTCTTTTTCTTTCTTTCTTTCTCTCTTTCTCTCTTTCTCTTTCTTTCTTTCTTTCTTTCTTTCTTTCTTTCTTTCTTTCTTTCTTTCTTTCTTTCTCCTGCTCCATTCCCCGTTCCTGCATTTCTTTGTTTGTTTGTTTGTTTATTTTTGGTTTGTTGTTGTTGTTGTTTTGAGACAGGGTTTCTCTGTATAGCCTTGGCTGTCTTGGAACTCACCCTGTAGACCAGGCTGGACTCAAACTCAGAAATCCACCTGCCTCTGCCTCCCAAGTGCTAGGATTAAAGGTGTGCACCACCACTGCCCGGCCTGAATTTCTTGTAGACAGGATAAATTTTCGGTTGAAAGTTTTGTGGGTGACTTGGTGTCCTTATCACTCCACTGAGGTTCCAGCCTGGCTACAGGAGGTGGCTTCTTTGAGTTCCATATCATTAATGCTGTCACAGCTAAGGTCACCCCCATTAATTCTTGGGCACCTCCCTTATCCCAGGTCTCTGTTACACCCCGAGGTCTCTGGCACATCCTTGAGATGTCCCCCACCTCCCACCTCCACCAGTTGCAGATTTATATTCATTCTCATGTCCATCGATCAATCTCTCCTGTCCCTCCCACACCTGACCCTGAACCTCCTATTCCTCTCCCCATCCCTTCTCCCACCCAGTTTCCTCCCTCCATTTGCTTCCTATAACTATTTTACTTCCCCTTCTCAGTGAGATTCAAGCATCCTTGCTTAACCCTTCCTTCTTGTTTAGCATCTTTGAGTCTTTGAGATGTAGCATAGGTATCCTGTATTTTGTACCTAACATCCACTTACAAGTGAGTACATACTATACGTTTCTTTTTGGGTCTGGGATACCTCACTCAAGATGATATTCTCAAGTACCATCATTTGTCTGCAAAATTCATGATGTCTTTGTTTTTAATGGCTGAATTCCATCATGTAGATGGACCACATTTTCTTTATGCATTCTTCAGTTGAGGGACATCTGGGTTGTTTCTAGCTTCTGGCTATTACAAATAAAACTGCTATGAATATAGCTGAGTAAGTGTCCCTATGGTATAGTGGGACATCTTTTGGGTAGATGCCCAGGAATGGTATAGCTGTGTCTTGAGAAAGAACTATTCCAGTATTCTGAGAAACCAAGGCCATACCTCTTAGTATAGCCATTCCCTATGAGCCAAGCATTCAAACACATTAGACTATGGGGGCTATACCTATACGAACCACAACACTAGTCCATCCTTCTAGGACTCCTAGACCTGAAGAGGTTGTGAGAACATACTACCAGGTGCAGGTTGTAGCATCCTCAAAAAAGCTCAGTCTCTAAGGCAAGACTCCTCACAGGTTTCCATCCATTGTGCTTTTCTCCTTGGAAGTCCAACCCAACAAGAGACATTTGTCCCTCTAAGAGCAAACATGGAATATTTTATATTTGCATGAAGAATGACAAGCAGATGTTTTCCCAATTCAGAAAGAATGAGGGTTTATTCATGAAACTTGGACACAATCATATTTAAAGTTTTATCAGAAACAAAAGTTTCTGGGCAGGAGGAATTGAAGATCACCCTTCATCCCTAGCTTGTCCCTAATATTCAACAGGAAATGCTTCACTGGCAGAGAATTTGTCTTTATAGTGAGAATATACTGAGCAATGTCCTAGAAAGAAAGCAAAATCCCAGCTATTTGATTTTATCAATGAAGACTCAGAAGCTAGATGCTGGGGTGAAAGCCTGCTAGCTCAGAGAGGCAGAGAAAGCATTCAGCTGACTTTCCTACTGCTCCATTGACCCGGAAGGAAAAAGTCCCTTCACTTTCTTCACAATGTCTCAATGCCTGTCAACTCAGTGACCCTCCTTTCTGTTTGCTTATGTTCACTCACTGTCTGCAGGTTGCTTGCTCTGCCTCTTGACCTAGGGTTGACTTTATTTTCCAGTTTGCAATCTTGGAGTGGACAAGTGATCAAATAGCCTACAGCAAAAGAGGGAATGGGTTGGAGGCTGTTTTAATTCTGTTCCTGGCTGTCTGCTCTAGAACACTTTTCCAGTATACTAGAGAAATCAACTCTAGTATACGATACAAAGACCATAACCAGTCATTTAAGGGGCAGCAACTTGCTTCCCTGCAAGCACAGCTGCTTGCCCATAGAAGTTCCTGCTTAGTAGGTAATATTTCTTGCCCATTTTACTCTGTGTTCTTGAGGCGTTTCCAATAGAAGTCTTAATTTTTAGTCAAGTACTGAGTGGGAATCCTCTTCCTGCAGTCCTGAGTTAGAAGAGGAAACTGAACATGCTGGTGTGAGACTGGCCTATGATCTCCAGAATCTCCTGATTTCCACTTTGTTTTTTGTTTAATTCAAAATGTTATTAAACTGGAAAACATACAGCCATTTTCATGCAAGAGTACGATGTACTTCAATGTCTTAAAGAACACACAGTGAAGACTTTCATTACTAACAGGGTAGGTAGAATGGGCATTCCAAGTTAAATAACCCTCCCCAATGAGGGACCAGCATGACTCCATCTTCAAGTTTGAAGCCATCTTGTCATAAGGTCAAAAGAAGCTTGTTCCTATTTGACCATGTCTTGACTCATTTTCTGGAATTTGACTTGTTCCATGTCCCATATGCTGCCCTCCACCCTGACAAGATAAAATGTCCTGTCAGATAATTTTGAGATATTCTACCAAGTCCCTATGTAACCAAAAACCCTCAGAACCCACTCCTGGCCATGTAGTTGGGGGGGGGGTGGAATATAACTTCACTTTCCCCTATGTTCAATGCTATTTTTTCAAACCCTGCTTTAAGGAGATTGCCCTATATGACAGAAAGTAAAGCTTGCTTAATTTAGATAATGGTCCCTACTCTCCTTTGGTGGAATTAGCATCCAAATCTCCATTCCCTGGGAGATCTAGGAGACCAGTCTGTGAACTAGTCATTTGACTCCTTGTGCCCAAGGTACCTATTTAAATTAGGATACCTGTGTTCAATTCTTTTCAAGATGTATTTAAAGTTCCCCTAGGGGTCAAGGGGGGATAGGCAGGAAATTCAGCTTTTACTCCCCTTGGGACCTTCTCTTTATCCCCACAATCCTACTAGAATTCCACAAGGACAATGTAGCAGGTCCTGTCTTAGCATAGCTATGGCTCATGGCTGGAAGAGTCCTAAGTTTAAGTGTCCTGGATCCAACCAATGAGTCCTGGTCACTAGGGTGGCTGTCCTTCTGACCTGAAGATACTCAAGCAATACCTAAGCCAAAAAACTTCTTCAACCTGACTCTAACACAACATTCTTACAGTCAGGTATTCACAGTGACAAAGCAATGAAAAGTAGCTCAAATTTATTTATTATGTATTCTATGTCTCTGGGATTCAAACTGAAAAGATTCTACATGTTTAAATTTCATCTGAGTGAAATATTGCAATGTCTACAGACCAATCAAGTCTTGTTTAAAGAGTGCTGAACTGTGAGTTTCAAAATAATTCCCATTAGACTTTGCTGCCAAATTATTGTTCTTTGTCAAATTTGTATTTGAAACAGAAGTTCTGCAAGAATTTCTTGTATTTTTTATTGTTGATGAAGAGTTGTAGAACTCTTCTCCCAGGTCTGCTCTTTACAGAAGAAATTATGGAAAGCTGTCATTCTCTCAGTGAAATCAAGATATATTATCTGAGTCTTCCCACCTCTGTGGACAGGTTCAGATGATATGAACTAAGGAAAATGTTAAAAATTCAAACAAAGAGGATATTGGACAGTATTTCTTTACAGTGTTTATTTTATTTCCTACATAAACTTCCTGAAAAATGAAGTTCAGAGAGCAAACATAAAGACTGTAAGCGATGGTACTTAAGTGTCCTCTTCATACTGACATCTGTGTGATCACTCTCTAGCCTGGTACATGACCTACCTCACAGATTAGGTCTTACGGGGGAAAAAAAATGATCAACTAAAACTCCTGGGAATATTGAAAAGGTAAAACTGCAACTCATAGTCCAACAAAGTATAAAAACATTATCACACCGGATGATGACCATGCTTGAGCACTGTTACCCACATCCTCAGGGTGGTGTAGAGAACACAGTTCGCACTGGAGGGAAAGGGTGGGTTGCAGAGTGGGAGCTCCTAACTTCCCAGGCCTTGTCTTGTGCAGGTGAAATCCCAGGAGGAAGATCATAGCTGACGCTCCCAGCTCCTGAGCACTGCTTTACACAGCTGCTTCCTTTTATGCTCCACAAATGCAACAAGGCCTGTCATTCAGGTTCCTTCTTTCCTTCCTTCTGTCCTTCTTTTCTTCTTTCCTTCCTTATTCCTTTACCTCACTAAATGCTCCAGTCTGTCCCAGAACTCACTGTGTAAATCAGGCTGGCCTGGAACTCACAGGGATCCACCTGCCTGAGTGAACGTGCCTAGCTCAGATTCATTTCCTACAGAGGCTAGACTTAGTGGAAGACCAACAGTTGAAGTAAGGATTAGAAAATACCAAGCTCTTCCAAGAATGGAAGTGCATAAAGGCCACAGTCGCAAAGCCATGAGGCTGGGTTTTCAGTGTCTGGACCAGCACTGCCACAGTCATTCACCCCGCTGGTTGTTGAATCACCCTAGGTAAGTTAAGTTGTGTAGCACAAGTTTGGGATCTGGAAACTGCTAAAACAAAAAGATTCCCTTGGCGAAGTGTGCTGGTTTGCACTTGTTATCCCTACTCTAAGGAGGTAAAGAAAAGTAAATCTGAATCCAAGACCAGCCTAATCTGTCTACATAGAGCTCCAGAATAACCAGGGCTACTCAGAAATCTGTCTCAAACCAAAACACAAAAGATACCCATGGCGTATTGTGTGCACCTGAAGGAGGCAGAAGGGGAAGGTTCCCCTGGACAGAGGCTACATTTGAATTTGGAGGACTGGGGATTTAGTATAGCATTAATGACCTTTCGTGGCATGCACAAGGCCCATGTTCTACCTGGTGAATCCAGGCTGGAGGAAGCCAGGCAACATGGCAGTGGCAGGGGAGCCCCGAAAGGAAGGGTCTGGGTAGCTCAATAGAAGTCCATGTTGATCCAAAAAGAGTTTTCCCAAATTCTCAAAGTTGCTGCCCTTGTACAATCTATGTCCTAGCCCACATGAGCATCAGAATGCCCACCAAGGTCCCCAGGAGGACTCCTTCTGAAGAGAGAAAACCACAGTTAGCCCTATGACCAATATGTCCACTCTGCCCCCTCATCTTTTCCCTAGGGCTGATGGGAACAAGCAAAAGAAACTTGTCCTAAGTACTGCCATTTTGTTTTCAGACTCCATTTTAATCACAGGGTGAAGCTAAGTTCAAGTTTCCAGGCCCTAAGGCAGCTAGAGACTTCTCAGTAGCTGACTAGCTTCTGATATTCACCTTTTCTTCCTTAAAACATAACTGTTCCTAACCACAAAAGAACAAATGGATTTGATTGGTTGGACTATAAAACCTACATTCTATATCAGTTGGCATAGCTCAACCACATAAGGCCCTAACCCAAAATCGTGATTGGTGGGGAAATGTAACTGTAACTTGGCACTGAAGTTTGTGGTTTTCAAGCTTAAACAGCTCTGTGACATCCGCACTGGGTGTGGGAGCAGAGTCACAGTCTGTTATCTGCCCTGATCAACTAGTAGTGCTTTATTTCAATACATTTTTGTCACATGCATTGTCCTGGTGCTTGCATTGTGTTGGATTCCATAACTTGACCGTCTTAAGAACAAATATGACATACGAGTTCCCAGGTGTTTAATACTTTTAAGAAAGCTGAAAGAAGTAAATACAGATGACAAAACTACCTTTGCATGTGAGAGGCAGGGGTGTTGCTAAAATAGAGGAGTTGACAGAGGATCCCCTTACGGCAAGTCTTAGCAGGCATGGGGGTTTCTGGGCTCCAAACAGAGTTCTGGGCAGCTTTTGCAGGTCTGCTTCTGGCCCAAAGCCTTTTGAAACCATGTCCAGCATCCTAGGTGCCTCAGATTGTCAGAAGCAGGATCCTGGTCAGGGCAGTCTCCACCATCACAGGTCTCAAGTTCCAGCCCTTTCTCCCTGAGCAAGCTTGGCCAGGGTTGTTCCGGCTCCTCTGTATCTTTGTCTTTTTCCACATCTCCTGGGGACACTTGTGGCTCCCTCTGACTTTCACTCTGGAAGATCTCTGGTGTCCTTCTTCATAGCACGATTCAATCAGAGCTGGCAGTTCCAACTCTCAAATATACAGGACAAGGAGTATGGTTCCCACTCAATGGACCAACCCTTCTCAAAACAGTGACTTGGCTTTGTGCAGAAACAAAGTAGCCAGAACTTGGAATATCATAAACTCAGGGCTGACAAGATGTGTGGACGTGGCAGTGCCTGCTCAGCAGAATCTGCTGTTTTTTCCATGAAACAGGGACGGACAGTTCTATCACCTTGGCTTCACCAATGTAATGCTGAGGGCAACTCCTGGACCTTCTGATTCCGAAAATACCAGTTACTTTACTGAGAATCACCACACGGACACTCAAACACTAATCTCGGTCAAATAGGGATGGTTTATTGATCACCACATCCCAAGACTGATCAATCAGGGCCACATTCCAGGCTCAAGAGCTGAACTGTGACCCCAAGTTAAGGTCCTATGAGGCTTTATAAGCCTGAGATCTATGAACATTTGTGCCAAGTTATTTCACCAATTAGGGATGGGGGAATTTCCTTAGCTAGATGTCTTTGTTGTCCACTTATTCTGCTCCCATTGGTTGGAATATTCAACTGCATCAGGGGACTTGCCTTGTCTAACATTCATGTCTTAATTTGTCAACCAAGATGGGACTTGTCTAACATTCACGTCTTAACTTGCCAACCAGGATGTCAGTTACATACAGTACATATCTCTTTCTGCCAAGTTGGATGTCAGTTCCCAGGAAGATCTTAGGAACTTAAACTTTACTTGACCCCTAGTTAAAATGGAAGTCTTGTTCTAAATAGATGCAGGTATCTCTCATATGTTGGGGTCCATCCAGAGATAGTCTATAAAGGCAAACACCATAAAAGTTTATACGCAGGTATAAGAAGTGCTGTTGGGTGATTGGTTCAGGTCCAAGCTTATTGTAGGTAACTATACCAAGCAATTCTGACTTCTATCGTGATTGGTTTCCAAGGGCACAGAACATAACAGAATATGTAATCAACTTGGGTATGAGAAAGTTTCCTAGTCACAGCAGAAACATCATATGAGAAAGTTTTCTTATAATATTATAATATTAGGAACAGAACAAAATTGCACTCTAAACAGGTGACAGTTGCCTAGGCCTTAACCTTTTACCTAGACATTAATATTTTATTTAGGCCTTAATATTTTACCTAGATTTCAATTAAGTATATTCTGACTTCTTGGCCCCTCCCAACTATTACATTTCAGAAAACTGTTATAAACCTACAATCCCAGCAGATATTTGCATATGATTGACACCTGACTAGACATGACTAAATTTTAAGTCTATGGAATCACAGTCAGGCAGTACTGGAAAGTACCTGTCATTCAAACCATTTCGTGTCTGGCTTGAACTTTCTTTACTCCTTCGCCTGGAGTGGCCTGATGCACAGATCCAGGAATCCCTGCAGATCTAAAGGAAACCTGATAAAATCAAGGGACCTCAGATGCAGGGAAGCCACGGTCCTGCCACAGGGAACCTGACTGAACTCTTGAGACAAAACTAAGAAGGCATCCAAGAAAACCATGCTGCTGCCACCTGGATTCCCCTGCGAAAAGGAACCATATAGGCTCAGGATACCCCAAGACCAAGTTCTCAACACAAAGGAGATTTATTTGTCCCAGAAGAACAAAGGGCAGTGACTAAGGGACAAAGACAGGAGATAGAGGAAGAGGGAGAAGGGGAAAGGGACAAGAGAGAAGGGAACAAGGTATGTATCCAGGGGAGGGAGGTGACAAAGGACTGCCTCTGGAGAGAGGGGAGACTGAAGTGACCAATAGGAAAATGGCAGTTTTTAAAGGGAAAGGGGGCAGCCCTGTGGTAGAATGAAGTATTTAACTTTAATCAAGCATATAAATTAGGAGAGCCAAAGGGAGCTTTTGATTGGTGGACATCAATACTTTGATAGCTGGATGGATCTTGGTAGTCAGCCTCAGGAGGAGGAAGTGGCCAAATAAGGGAATACATCTTGATAGCTACTTTAGGAATCTAATAGTTTTTAGCAAGGCAAAGGCTTCTTCCTTTGAGGATACAAGAACCCAGAGACGCTGTTCCCAACATCTGTTATCTTGCCTCAGTTTTCTTCAGGTAAAAATGTCAGTGTTTTCAGGGCAAGAGGTAAAGAATTTCTGATCTAGGTGGGAGGAATATCTAGGTTGGTTTCCTCACTCATCTGCTGTGGAACACTAATGTGCAAGTGTCTCTAGGGCATGTGGACTTGAAGTCTCTGAGGTAAATACCAAGGACAGGTAAGGCTGGGATCCATGAAAGGCTATGTTTTTTTGTTTTTGGGGTGGTTTTTTTTGTTTGTTTGTTTGTTTTTTATCCTCCATCTTGTCCTCCAAAGAGGCCAGAGTGGTTTATTTCCCCATCAACAGTCTGCAAGAGTTCCCTCTTCTCCATCCCCCTCCTCATTGGCTCTCCTTTGCTCTCTTGAGGACCACCATTGCCATTGTGACTGGGATGAGAAGGAATCTCAGAGAAGAGTTAGTGCCTTCCTCCGTTGGCCACCAAGGATGAACAAACACCTCCCCCAAAACAGTTTGGCATTTACACTTCAGCCTCTGAGAACAGGCTTGTTCGCTCTGCCAGGCATGTTGTTGATTCAGCGATCTGGTATGTTCTCCTTTCTCTTCTTTAAAACCCTGGGTTCTTAGGGTCTTCTAGAAAGAAATCCTCTGCCAGATGAGAAGCTATCAGCAAGTTTCTCCCGCCGCAGCATTTGAGCATTTCCTTGCTGGGTCTAAGGTTTTGAGTTTCATAGTGTTCCACTTCCTAGCCGGTGAAATTATTTCCTTCAGGAAGTGCTTGGCTATGAGATCTTGTTTGCTTGTTTGGGGGGGCGGGGGGTTAGTTGTTGTTGTTGTTGTTTTGGTTTTGTTGTTGTCGTTGTTGTTGTTTGGAGGGGTTGATGCTTTGTTTTGTTTGTTTTGTCTGTCAGCTTTTGGAACTTCAGGTATCTTCGGAAGACTGGATCCCTGTGACTGGTGTCCATAAACGGTGAGAGAGGAGAGAGAGAGAGAGAGAGAGAGAGAGAGAGAGAGAGAGAGAGAGAGAGAGAGAGAGAGAGAGAGAGAGAGAGAGAGAGAGAGAGACGCGGCGTCTTTGCAGCCCCGGAGCCTCACATCTCCTGCCGGGTGAACTTGACCTCCACACTGCAGTCATCCTTAGAGGGGGGCGCAGAAGGGAGTGAGTGGCGCGGAGATCAACTAAGGCGCAGCAAAATCAGCTACATTGTGCCTTTGAGTCTGGACTCGAGGCTGCAACTGGTCTCGGAGGCAGTTGCAACCTGGCAGGCCAGATTCAGCCGGTCCTTCCCGGTTCACCAAGCAGGGTGGCTCGACTCCCTGCAGTGTGCTCTTTGCACAGGTCTGTAAGACTAGACTGAGCATTAAAAGGGGAGCTGCCGGCAGAGTGTCGATTTGAACAGCAACAGCATCAAATCTCTGCGAAAACCCGGTTTCCTAATTAGAAGCCTGACCCGAAGCAGAAACTGTTAAGTAACTCTCCTGATAAAGCATCCATTTTGCCCTTTGGTGTGTGTTGATAACCCTATCTCAGCTGTTAGCCTTAACTTTAATAAACTTTAGGTGACATAGCTAAACTTTTCGTTGTTTGCTCATCTTTTGGAGCAATAGACTAATTTTTGACTAAACTATTAACCTTTCAATACCAAAATATGATTAGAAGTCATACTTTCTTGTGTGGTTTCTACCCTTGTGTGATGGTTTTTACTGTTTTTTCCCCTCTTTTACAATATGAAAAGCAATTTATTTCTAACAAATTAGCCTTGAAAATACAGGGGGCTTGGTCTAAAAAATGATCAGACCCCGCCAGAGGCCTAGAGAAGTTTGTTTGCCATCGGACTGACACTGAAGAATTTGTTAAGTGTTTGAATCCTAATCTGGCAAGTGCCTAGAAACTGCTTTTCTTCAAAGAGTGGACTTTATATTTAGAGGACCGACTTCTCCCGAAAATTAAACTTTTATTCAAAGGTTGGCCTCTAATTAAAAAATGGAAAGAGTCGACTTTTATTTAAAATTTGGACTATTCTTACAGCTTTTTCATAAATGTTCAACTTTTTATTTACGGGTTGGACTGTCTTTGACAAGGTTGACTTTTCATTAAAACTATTGACTCTTATACCTTTTTATTTGAAATTGCCCTGTTACTTGAAAGAATGACTCTGTATGAAAACCTGACCTTTTATGAAAATGACCCATTTCTTGTTCACACTGTGAACTTTTATCAACAGGATGGAATCTTTGCTTAAAAGACTACAAGTTATGAAAAATTTTAAATTTAATTTACTTAAATGTAATCGAATTAAATTTAATTTGCTTTTTTTTTGTTTTTACAGGATGTACCTTTACCAAACAGAATGTATCTTTATAATAAAGTTGACTTTTTGTGAAAATGGTGCACTCTTTATTTGAAGGTGGCATTGAATTGAAAGAATTGACTCTTCATTGCAAAGGTTGATATCTTATGAAAACATTGAACATTTTATTTACATCTATGAGGCAGCAGAAATACATAGTGAACTTTTGAAAATTTTTTTAAATTATTTTTTTTCTTTTATATATATGGCTGGCTCTTTTACCCAGACAAGCATGCACACACACATATTACATATGCCTTCATTATAATGCAATGAAATGCAACATAACCAACTATAATGAAAACATAAAAAGTTGAAATAAATTGATGAAAAGAATCTAAAGAGAATGATCAAATGAACTAATAAAAACATTAAAACAACATCAGGATTTTATGACATCATAAAAGGAAATGAAACTATGAACTGTAAGCTAATGAAAGACAGAAAGGAGAGAAAATAGGTTGAAATGTAATGAAATTTAAAAAAAAATAAAATGACAAAAAATAATGGAGTGAAAGAAAATAGATAAAATCAAAATTGAAAATAAATTTAATTCAATTAAATATGATAAAATGAAATAAAATTATTTAGAATAATGAGATGGTGAAGGGAAATAATAAGATAAAAGCAATTGTGAAATGGATTTTAAATCATGAGATGAGTTGAATTGAAATGTCATCTAATGATGTGAAATGTCATTTAATTAAGGACAATGAAAGGTAATTAATGACATGAAAGATAGTGAAATGAAATGCAGTGACTATGAAAACAAATATACCAAAGTGAGCTGATACAACATGAAGTGATAAAACGGTGATATGTGATGATATGGGGACAGAGATGATGTGAAACTTAGTATTAAAGTGACAGGAAATAAAAGGAAACGGTGTATTAAAATGTAGGATGAAATGCAGTGTGATAAGGGAAATTAAGAAAGGAAATACCGGGTGTTGCAGGGAAGTGTAATGAAACCTAAATGGATGAGACAACTAAAAGAAGTTGAACAAAACGGTGGTCAAACAAGATGAATGAAATAATGAACTAAAAATCATTTAGTTTAAATTTGATTATATTTAAGTGTCTGACTTGATCTTCATACTGCTCCCATCATTTCACTGGATCCTTTTATTATTTCATTAAATTTCATTGTGTTATAGTTTCTTTCATCATTTCACTTTTTATCGAATTTCAAATTTTATTATTGTGAGGTGATTTATTTTATTTCCAAATATCATACTGTTTCATTGTCCCGTGTCACTTCTTTTTATCACTCATTGAATCACATCATCATCCATTCACCACCTAATTTCATTTTGGAAACCTCATTTATTTACATGTATTTGATTACAAGACATTTCATTATTCTCTTCCATTTCAAAATTACCTGTTTGGATACAGTGCGGGACAGCCTGCCTCACCAAGTAGGCTGTCCCTGCTTGCAAGCCCAAACAGGCTGTGGAGGAGGTAGATAGTAAATTTTCTGAAAAAAAAAAAAAAAAAAAAACGGTTTAAATTAAATCGTTCTGAAGAAGACGGAAACCAGGCTCAGCTACCGGATAGAAAAGGGTGAACCACACATCCGGCAGAAAAAACAGCAGAAAGCTGTCCACGCTGTAAAGATCCGGCAATGCATCACGGGTCTACACGGGCGGGAAGGGAGGGTGCGGCGGGGGGGGGGGGAGAGGAGGGGGGAGGCCTGCCTCCAAGGAGAGTGGAGAGTCAAGAACTACAAAACTCACACTTCACCGTATCTTCTAAGGAGGCCCGCTCTCATGGCCTTTCCCAGTTTACCAAACTGGCAGTTCAGCACCCAGCAGGGCAGTTGCTCCACTGTCTAGTAAGACACTGAGCTTTATAATGGACGCTGCTGACAACGGTGCAGTTTAAACAGCATCAACTTCTGTAAAGACCCAGTTTCACACTGGGGAGCCTGACCATCACCAGAAACCGGACTTCACTCTCCTGATCAATCATCCAGCAGCAGGTCGGTAAGTTTTAACTTCCATAAACTTTTGGGGAACACACTTAACATTTTCATTGTGTCCTTACCTCTTGTAACAATTCTTGAGCTTAGGATCAACTTTTGAAGAAACATTATCGGTTTTCCTCTACAAATATTGTTTGCCCTGTGGTACCAAAATACGTTCTGTGACTATAATGTTGGCTATCTCCTTTTTTGACGGTTTTTCTTTCTCATTTCAACATCAGTTCTTTATTTCAATTCACTAAGTTTCAATATTTTATTATGTTACTTTTAACTTCATTCATTAAATTTCTTGACATTTTTATTGCAATACAACATTTTATTTCATTTATTTTTATATCACATACATTTCAGTCCACTTTCTTTCCTTAAAAGTCATTCACTAGATTTCAGGCCAGAATTTCATTTTTTTCATAGTGTCATAAAATCATTTCATTTAACTTGAATTCAATTTAGCATCTCATTCGGTCATCATCTTGTTTAGCCCTCTTCATCATTTTGTTTCTTCCCTTTCTTTTGTTACATTTGGTTCCATTTGATTACATTGCATTAAATTATACTTCCTTTCATCCTTCCAAGGCTTTATCACAGAGCTTTCTTCCTATTGTGTTGATACCATCTCACTGGATGTCATTATTTTGTGTTTTCACTATGACATTTCATTTCATCTGATTCCCTTATTCCATCTCTTTCATCTTTCATTATTTCTTATCCTATCAGTTCATTTTCCCATATCTCAATTTGTATCTTCTCCTAATCTCTTTTTCCTTTCATTTCACTTAATTACATTACATCGTGTTTGATTACGGGATGTTATATTTCATTTGAATTTGTTTCTATTTTAATTCCATGTCCTAAATGCTCCTCATTTCACTACCTTGTTTATCATCATATCACCCTTTAATTGATTTCAGGTAACTATGTCATCATGTGAAAATTAATACTGTCCATCAAATTTTACTTCATGCATCCATTTAATTTAATTCCATCTTCTTACTACATTTCACTTCATTTTTGTTCACAAGTTTCTTAAGATTTTTTTTATTTATTTTTACTTCATTTTATTTTACTTTTTCATTTCTGATTCAGTTATTTATTTATATATCTGTCTTTAACCAACTTATTATATTTTTTATTTATGTAGCTATTTTTATACATATTTTAAAATTTTTTACAAATTTATTTTTTAACTTCATAGCATCATCATGTAATTTACTTCTTATTTGAGTAGAATTTGATTTTTTTAGTCTTTTTCCACCACAAAAACTCAATAGCATTCATTAAATTTTATTTCTACTTTCTATTTATTTCATATCATCATTTTATTTCATTCCATTGTTATAATTTAGTCCATTAATTTCATTAGATTACCTCTCTAAGTTTCACTTCAATGTTTCTTTCCCTTCTGTTTCTTTATAAAATTACTGTTTTATTTTTTATTTCAGTGCACTAGATCATTGGATCACCATGTTATTTACCTGCTTTTCATTATTTCATTTCAACATTTTACTTGTTCCCTGAATTTTAAAATTAACTTCATTAATTTTAATTACTTGATTAATTAATATGTAGAAAATAATAATAAATATGTGAAATATGCAACAAATGTAATAATAGACCCATACATATAAACATAAAATATAAATAAAATATGTTAATCAAATTTCATAGCAGTATTTAAATTTCCTTTCATTATTAAACTGAAGTTTTATTTTAAAGTCTGTTATCCTTAAGTGTCTCATTTGATCTTCATATTGTCTAGCTTGTTTATATCATTTCACTGTATCATTTTTTATTTCATTACATGTCATTTTTTTCTATTAGAGTTTGTTTCAACAATTCACTTTGTCACAATGCATTTTAATTTTTATAATGAGACCATTTATTTTATTTACTGGATTCAAATCGCTGCTGTCCTGCACTGTCCTGTGCAGACCAGGTAGACTCCAGTGAGATCTGCCTGCCTCTGCCTCCCCAATGATGAGACTAATGGCAGGTGCCACAATGCCCAACACCGTGGACTTTTTATTTCACTATTTCCTTTTATCATATTGTCATTATTTCACTTTATTAAATTTAATTTTCTATGACACTGTATTTAGTAAAACTAATTAAGTATATTGGTTTAATTTCATCATTTGAAGTTATTTCCTTCCATAATTTTACTGCATTTGGATGGTTTCCTTTGATTCCATTATAACCCAATTTGTTAAACTAAGTGATTCACCATAGTTCATTTTCAGTCTTAGGAAGGTCAGTACAACAGAGCTTGCTTTCCAAATAGGGTACAGTGAGGCAGAGCCTGCCCCAGCAACTGGGCTCTCCCTTTTTATAGCCTCCTAGTTGGGGGGCGGAGCTCTGCCCTCACTGGCTGCACCAGGGCTTGCACAGACCCAGCAGGCAGCTAGGAGGCAGAGAGTAAACTTCCTTTCAAAATCGGTTTAAATAAACCGGTTTAAATAAACGGTTTAAATAAACCCTTCTCAAAACGATTTATTTCCATTTTCTTATATCGCTTAATCCTTTTTTATTTAGCCTTCTTCAACATTTCTTTTCCACTTCTTTCAGTACATTTCACTATATTAGACTGTGTTACATTAAGTGTCATTACCTTAAGTACAATTAAATCAAATCTATTTATTGAATTATTAGATTCAATTAAATTGTATTAACTTATGCTCCATCACTTTCATATTTCGTTTTATCATTTCATGTCCTATCAGTCCATTTTCCTACATCTCACTTCAAATTGCAAGCTGGCAGGAGGAGGCAGAGAGTAAACTTTCTTTCAAAATAGGATCAAATAAACCATTCTGAAAATGATTTATTTCCATTTTCTTATAAAACTCAAATCTTTTTTTAGCCTTCTTCAACATTTCTTTTCCACTTCATTCATTACATTGTTACATTCATTACATAGTTACATTACCTTAAGTACAATTAAATCAAAACTATTTTTTGAATTATTAGATTCAATTAAATTGCATTAAATTATGTTCCTTCACATTCAATTTTGTTTTATCATTTCAAGCCTATCAGTCCATTTTCCTATATCTCACTTCAAATTCCTTGCATACTGGGCGGAGGCAGATAGTAGAGTTTCTTTCAAAATCGGTTTAAATATACCTTCTGAAAACGACCTATTTCCATTTTCTTATATCGCTTAATCCTTTTTTTAGCCTTCTTCAACATTTCTTTTACACTTCATTACGTTTCATTGTATTATGTTGTGTTGCATTAAGATACCATACCTTTAGTACAATTAAATCAAATTTATTTATTGAATTAATAGATTTAATTAAATTGCCTTAAATTATGTTCCATCACTTTCATATTTGTTTAATCATTTCATGCCCTATCAGTCCATTTTCCTATATCACACTTCAAATTCCAAGCATACTGGGAGGAGGCAGATAGTAGAATTTCTTTCAAAATCGGTTTAAATAAACCTTTCTCAAAACAATTTATTTCCATTTTCTTATATCGCTTAATCCTTTTTTTAGCCTTCTTCAACATTTCTTTAACACTTCTTTCATTACATTTCATTATATTAGGTTGTGTTAGATTAAGTTACATTACCTTAAGTACAATTAAATCAAATCTATACATTGAATTATTAGATTTAATTAAATTGCATTAAATTATGTTCCATCACTTTCATATTTCATTTTATCATTTCATGTCCTATCAGTCCATTTTCCTGTACCTCACCTCAAATTCAAAGCAGGAAGGGAGGAGGCAGATAGTAGAATTTCTTTCGAAATCGGTTTAAATAAACCATTCTGAAAACGACTTATTTCTATTTTCTTATATCACTTAATCCTTTCTATAGCCTTTTTCAACATTTCTTTTACACTTCTTTCATTACATTTCAGTATATTAGGTTGTGTTGCTTTAAGATACCATACCTTTAGTACAATTAAGTCAAATGTATTTATTGAATTAGTTGATTCAATTAAATTGCAAAAAATTATGTTCCATCACTTTCATATTTAGTTTTATCATTTCAAGGCCTATCAGTCTATTTCTCTATATCACAGATGGTATTATCTGCTCCTTTCATTTTTCTTTCATTTTACTAGTTACATACACTACATACTTGTTGATTACAGGATGTTGAGGATCATTTCGACTGGTTTCAGGATTTTAATTCTGTGTCTTTATTCCTCCTCATTTCTCCCCCTTCTTTATTTCATTGTAGAGTTTCTCAGTAGCAGGTTTTTATTCTTCCAAAGGTAAATTGTTCAGCAGTTTGGGTAGAATGAGTTAGGAGCTGAGACCTTTGCTTCAGCTTCTGCCTCCAGGCTCCTGCCCTGTTAGTGGACCTGCCCTGCCTCTCTTCAAGTGAGGACAGTAGTGGGGAACTGAGAGTCAAATCACCCCTTTGCTCCCAGAGTAGCCTTTGCCCATGGCTTTTCATCACAAAAGGAGCCCTAAATAGCAATCTTGCCTTGGCCAACTGTCTCTTCACACAATGGAAAGGTAACTAAACGTATATGCATTTCAATTCAATATATATATGTATACCAAAAGAGCTGACCTGGAGGCCCTACTTTCCTGACCCTGGCTGATTTGGAGGGTTGGCCTGGACTTGCAGCCACCCTCCTCCTGCCTCAGCAGGTAGAATGCTGGGGGCACAGGTCAGCATCAACCATCACAGCCCACCAGGTTCTCTTTGGGAAATACTGTTTTTAGGCATAAAATAAAGGACACCTTGGCCAGGCAAGGAATGCAGTGGACAGTGCGTTTTTATTTTGAAATTGAAGGCATTGAGTAAGCAAGCATGATTGGCAGGGAGCAGGGGCCCCAGGGATCCTGCTGCCCTCTAAGGGTCCCTGGTACAAAAGACTGCAGGGCAGCAACCAGGTGGGAAGATGACAGGGCAATGAATCCATCCCAGGAGGGCATTGAAAACAGGGCATCCTTTCCACCACCTGGGGGCAGTCTGCTGACCCCTCTGGCCTGTCTGCCCTGGGTCAGAGGTCTGGGCTTCCTGTTGTGGGGCGCCCTGCTTGGGATCCCAGGTGCAGGGGGGCTCCTGCAGCACAGGCTCCCTAGGTGCTCCCGGGGGTTCCTCCTCTCCATCCACATCCTCTGGCTTCTGGCTCCCAGGACAGAAGGCAGGAGCCCAGCTGTCAGGCTCACACTGCACTCTGATGGAATCCCTTGGCCAGGGTGAGCCCACTGAGCCCTCAGCCTCCCTGGGAAGCGCTCCCTCCTGGGAGATGCAGTGTTCACCTGAGGAGGACTGTCCCAAGGGCAGTAAGCAGGGCATTGACCAAGGCTGCAGCCATCCCCAGGTCTCCACCCCACGAGGCTGGGGCTCTGCAGCTGTTCTTCTCTCCCAAGCATCACAAGCCTCCTGCATCCTCACACACCAGATATTTGGCTCCATGGGACTGACAGGTGTCCCAATAGGAGCATTTATGGAGGAGTTCGGTCTTCTTGTCTCGTTGTCTCCCAAGGTTTCTGGATGGCAGTTTTCCATTCTTACAAAGGTAAATTGCTCAGCAGTTTGGGTAAAATGAGGCAGATCGGACCTTGCCCAGTCTGCAGCTGTAATATCTTCTTGTAGAGTTTCTCAGTAGCAGTTGTTTGATCTTACAAGGCCAATTGTTCAGCAGTTTGTGTCCAATGAGGTACAGCCACCCGAGGCAGGTCTGCAGCTGTAGTATCTTACTGTAGAGTTTCTTGGTAACAGGTTTTTACAAAGGGAAATCGCTCAACAGTTTGGGTACAATGAGGCAGAGCCGACCTCTGCCAGTCTGCAGCGGCAAGATCTTATTACTGAGGTTCTCAGCGTCGCTTTTTCAGTCTTAGGAAGGTCAGTACAACAGAGCTTGCTTTCCAAATAGGGTACAGTGAGGCAGAGCCTGCCCCAGCAACTGGGCTCTCCCTTTTTATAGCCACCTAGTTGGGGGGCGGAGCTCTGCCCTCACTGGCTGCACCAGGGCTTGCACAGACCCAGCAGGCAGCTAGGAGGCAGAGAGTAAACTTCCTTTCAAAATCGGTTTAAATAAACCGGTTTAAATAAACGGTTTAAATAAACCCTTCTCAAAACGATTTATTTCCATTTTCTTATATCGCTTAATCCTTTTTTATTTAGCCTTCTTCAACATTTCTTTTCCACTTCTTTCAGTACATTTCACTATATTAGACTGTGTTACATTAAGTGTCATTACCTTAAGTACAATTAAATCAAATCTATTTATTGAATTATTAGATTCAATTAAATTGTATTAACTTATGCTCCATCACTTTCATATTTCGTTTTATCATTTCATGTCCTATCAGTCCATTTTCCTACATCTCACTTCAAATTGCAAGCTGGCAGGAGGAGGCAGAGAGTAAACTTTCTTTCAAAATAGGATCAAATAAACCATTCTGAAAATGATTTATTTCCATTTTCTTATAAAACTCAAATCTTTTTTTAGCCTTCTTCAACATTTCTTTTCCACTTCATTCATTACATTGTTACATTCATTACATAGTTACATTACCTTAAGTACAATTAAATCAAAACTATTTTTTGAATTATTAGATTCAATTAAATTGCATTAAATTATGTTCCTTCACATTCAATTTTGTTTTATCATTTCAAGCCTATCAGTCCATTTTCCTATATCTCACTTCAAATTCCATGCATACTGGGCGGAGGCAGATAGTAGAGTTTCTTTCAAAATCGGTTTAAATATACCTTCTGAAAACGACCTATTTCCATTTTCTTATATCGCTTAATCCTTTTTTTAGCCTTCTTCAACATTTCTTTTACACTTCATTACGTTTCATTGTATTATGTTGTGTTGCATTAAGATACCATACCTTTAGTACAATTAAATCAAATTTATTTATTGAATTAATAGATTTAATTAAATTGCCTTAAATTATGTTCCATCACTTTCATATTTGTTTAATCATTTCATGCCCTATCAGTCCATTTTCCTATATCACACTTCAAATTCCAAGCATACTGGGAGGAGGCAGATAGTAGAATTTCTTTCAAAATCGGTTTAAATAAACCTTTCTCAAAACAATTTATTTCCATTTTCTTATATCGCTTAATCCTTTTTTTAGCCTTCTTCAACATTTCTTTAACACTTCTTTCATTACATTTCATTATATTAGGTTGTGTTAGATTAAGTTACATTACCTTAAGTACAATTAAATCAAATCTATACATTGAATTATTAGATTTAATTAAATTGCATTAAATTATGTTCCATCACTTTCATATTTCATTTTATCATTTCATGTCCTATCAGTCCATTTTCCTGTACCTCACCTCAAATTCAAAGCAGGAAGGGAGGAGGCAGATAGTAGAATTTCTTTCGAAATCGGTTTAAATAAACCATTCTGAAAACGACTTATTTCTATTTTCTTATATCACTTAATCCTTTCTATAGCCTTTTTCAACATTTCTTTTACACTTCTTTCATTACATTTCAGTATATTAGGTTGTGTTGCTTTAAGATACCATACCTTTAGTACAATTAAGTCAAATGTATTTATTGAATTAGTTGATTCAATTAAATTGCAAAAAATTATGTTCCATCACTTTCATATTTAGTTTTATCATTTCAAGGCCTATCAGTCTATTTCTCTATATCACAGATGGTATTATCTGCTCCTTTCATTTTTCTTTCATTTTACTAGTTACATACACTACATACTTGTTGATTACAGGATGTTGAGGATCATTTCGACTGGTTTCAGGATTTTAATTCTGTGTCTTTATTCCTCCTCATTTCTCCCCCTTCTTTATTTCATTGTAGAGTTTCTCAGTAGCAGGTTTTTATTCTTCCAAAGGTAAATTGTTCAGCAGTTTGGGTAGAATGAGTTAGGAGCTGAGACCTTTGCTTCAGCTTCTGCCTCCAGGCTCCTGCCCTGTTAGTGGACCTGCCCTGCCTCTCTTCAAGTGAGGACAGTAGTGGGGAACTGAGAGTCAAATCACCCCTTTGCTCCCAGAGTAGCCTTTGCCCATGGCTTTTCATCACAAAAGGAGCCCTAAATAGCAATCTTGCCTTGGCCAACTGTCTCTTCACACAATGGAAAGGTAACTAAACGTATATGCATTTCAATTCAATATATATATGTATACCAAAAGAGCTGACCTGGAGGCCCTACTTTCCTGACCCTGGCTGATTTGGAGGGTTGGCCTGGACTTGCAGCCACCCTCCTCCTGCCTCAGCAGGTAGAATGCTGGGGGCACAGGTCAGCATCAACCATCACAGCCCACCAGGTTCTCTTTGGGAAATACTGTTTTTAGGCATAAAATAAAGGACACCTTGGCCAGGCAAGGAATGCAGTGGACAGTGCGTTTTTATTTTGAAATTGAAGGCATTGAGTAAGCAAGCATGATTGGCAGGGAGCAGGGGCCCCAGGGATCCTGCTGCCCTCTAAGGGTCCCTGGTACAAAAGACTGCAGGGCAGCAACCAGGTGGGAAGATGACAGGGCAATGAATCCATCCCAGGAGGGCATTGAAAACAGGGCATCCTTTCCACCACCTGGGGGCAGTCTGCTGACCCCTCTGGCCTGTCTGCCCTGGGTCAGAGGTCTGGGCTTCCTGTTGTGGGGCGCCCTGCTTGGGATCCCAGGTGCAGGGGGGCTCCTGCAGCACAGGCTCCCTAGGTGCTCCCGGGGGTTCCTCCTCTCCATCCACATCCTCTGGCTTCTGGCTCCCAGGACAGAAGGCAGGAGCCCAGCTGTCAGGCTCACACTGCACTCTGATGGAATCCCTTGGCCAGGGTGAGCCCACTGAGCCCTCAGCCTCCCTGGGAAGCGCTCCCTCCTGGGAGATGCAGTGTTCACCTGAGGAGGACTGTCCCAAGGGCAGTAAGCAGGGCATTGACCAAGGCTGCAGCCATCCCCAGGTCTCCACCCCACGAGGCTGGGGCTCTGCAGCTGTTCTTCTCTCCCAAGCATCACAAGCCTCCTGCATCCTCACACACCAGATATTTGGCTCCATGGGACTGACAGGTGTCCCAATAGGAGCATTTATGGAGGAGTTCGGTCTTCTTGTCTCGTTGTCTCCCAAGGTTTCTGGATGGCAGTTTTCCATTCTTACAAAGGTAAATTGCTCAGCAGTTTGGGTAAAATGAGGCAGATCGGACCTTGCCCAGTCTGCAGCTGTAATATCTTCTTGTAGAGTTTCTCAGTAGCAGTTGTTTGATCTTACAAGGCCAATTGTTCAGCAGTTTGTGTCCAATGAGGTACAGCCACCCGAGGCAGGTCTGCAGCTGTAGTATCTTACTGTAGAGTTTCTTGGTAACAGGTTTTTACAAAGGGAAATCGCTCAACAGTTTGGGTACAATGAGGCAGAGCCGACCTCTGCCAGTCTGCAGCGGCAAGATCTTATTACTGAGGTTCTCAGCGTCGCTTTTTCAGTCTTAGGAAGGTCAGTACAACAGAGCTTGCTTTCCAAATAGGGTACAGTGAGGCAGAGCCTGCCCCAGCAACTGGGCTCTCCCTTTTTATAGCCACCTAGTTGGGGGGCGGAGCTCTGCCCTCACTGGCTGCACCAGGGCTTGCACAGACCCAGCAGGCAGCTAGGAGGCAGAGAGTAAACTTCCTTTCAAAATCGGTTTAAATAAACCGGTTTAAATAAACGGTTTAAATAAACCCTTCTCAAAACGATTTATTTCCATTTTCTTATATCGCTTAATCCTTTTTTATTTAGCCTTCTTCAACATTTCTTTTCCACTTCTTTCAGTACATTTCACTATATTAGACTGTGTTACATTAAGTGTCATTACCTTAAGTACAATTAAATCAAATCTATTTATTGAATTATTAGATTCAATTAAATTGTATTAACTTATGCTCCATCACTTTCATATTTCGTTTTATCATTTCATGTCCTATCAGTCCATTTTCCTACATCTCACTTCAAATTGCAAGCTGGCAGGAGGAGGCAGAGAGTAAACTTTCTTTCAAAATAGGATCAAATAAACCATTCTGAAAATGATTTATTTCCATTTTCTTATAAAACTCAAATCTTTTTTTAGCCTTCTTCAACATTTCTTTTCCACTTCATTCATTACATTGTTACATTCATTACATAGTTACATTACCTTAAGTACAATTAAATCAAAACTATTTTTTGAATTATTAGATTCAATTAAATTGCATTAAATTATGTTCCTTCACATTCAATTTTGTTTTATCATTTCAAGCCTATCAGTCCATTTTCCTATATCTCACTTCAAATTCCATGCATACTGGGCGGAGGCAGATAGTAGAGTTTCTTTCAAAATCGGTTTAAATATACCTTCTGAAAACGACCTATTTCCATTTTCTTATATCGCTTAATCCTTTTTTTAGCCTTCTTCAACATTTCTTTTACACTTCATTACGTTTCATTGTATTATGTTGTGTTGCATTAAGATACCATACCTTTAGTACAATTAAGTCAAATTTATTTATTGAATTAATAGATTTAATTAAATTGCCTTAAATTATGTTCCATCACTTTCATATTTGTTTAATCATTTCATGCCCTATCAGTCCATTTTCCTATATCACACTTCAAATTCCAAGCATACTGGGAGGAGGCAGATAGTAGAATTTCTTTCAAAATCGGTTTAAATAAACCTTTCTCAAAACAATTTATTTCCATTTTCTTATATCGCTTAATCCTTTTTTTAGCCTTCTTCAACATTTCTTTAACACTTCTTTCATTACATTTCATTATATTAGGTTGTGTTAGATTAAGTTACATTACCTTAAGTACAATTAAATCAAATCTATACATTGAATTATTAGATTTAATTAAATTGCATTAAATTATGTTCCATCACTTTCATATTTCATTTTATCATTTCATGTCCTATCAGTCCATTTTCCTGTACCTCACCTCAAATTCAAAGCAGGAAGGGAGGAGGCAGATAGTAGAATTTCTTTCGAAATCGGTTTAAATAAACCATTCTGAAAACGACTTATTTCTATTTTCTTATATCACTTAATCCTTTCTATAGCCTTTTTCAACATTTCTTTTACACTTCTTTCATTACATTTCAGTATATTAGGTTGTGTTGCTTTAAGATACCATACCTTTAGTACAATTAAGTCAAATGTATTTATTGAATTAGTTGATTCAATTAAATTGCAAAAAATTATGTTCCATCACTTTCATATTTAGTTTTATCATTTCAAGGCCTATCAGTCTATTTCTCTATATCACAGATGGTATTATCTGCTCCTTTCATTTTTCTTTCATTTTACTAGTTACATACACTACATACTTGTTGATTACAGGATGTTGAGGATCATTTCGACTGGTTTCAGGATTTTAATTCTGTGTCTTTATTCCTCCTCATTTCTCCCCCTTCTTTATTTCATTGTAGAGTTTCTCAGTAGCAGGTTTTTATTCTTCCAAAGGTAAATTGTTCAGCAGTTTGGGTAGAATGAGTTAGGAGCTGAGACCTTTGCTTCAGCTTCTGCCTCCAGGCTCCTGCCCTGTTAGTGGACCTGCCCTGCCTCTCTTCAAGTGAGGACAGTAGTGGGGAACTGAGAGTCAAATCACCCCTTTGCTCCCAGAGTAGCCTTTGCCCATGGCTTTTCATCACAAAAGGAGCCCTAAATAGCAATCTTGCCTTGGCCAACTGTCTCTTCACACAATGGAAAGGTAACTAAACGTATATGCATTTCAATTCAATATATATATGTATACCAAAAGAGCTGACCTGGAGGCCCTACTTTCCTGACCCTGGCTGATTTGGAGGGTTGGCCTGGACTTGCAGCCACCCTCCTCCTGCCTCAGCAGGTAGAATGCTGGGGGCACAGGTCAGCATCAACCATCACAGCCCACCAGGTTCTCTTTGGGAAATACTGTTTTTAGGCATAAAATAAAGGACACCTTGGCCAGGCAAGGAATGCAGTGGACAGTGCGTTTTTATTTTGAAATTGAAGGCATTGAGTAAGCAAGCATGATTGGCAGGGAGCAGGGGCCCCAGGGATCCTGCTGCCCTCTAAGGGTCCCTGGTACAAAAGACTGCAGGGCAGCAACCAGGTGGGAAGATGACAGGGCAATGAATCCATCCCAGGAGGGCATTGAAAACAGGGCATCCTTTCCACCACCTGGGGGCAGTCTGCTGACCCCTCTGGCCTGTCTGCCCTGGGTCAGAGGTCTGGGCTTCCTGTTGTGGGGCGCCCTGCTTGGGATCCCAGGTGCAGGGGGGCTCCTGCAGCACAGGCTCCCTAGGTGCTCCCGGGGGTTCCTCCTCTCCATCCACATCCTCTGGCTTCTGGCTCCCAGGACAGAAGGCAGGAGCCCAGCTGTCAGGCTCACACTGCACTCTGATGGAATCCCTTGGCCAGGGTGAGCCCACTGAGCCCTCAGCCTCCCTGGGAAGCGCTCCCTCCTGGGAGATGCAGTGTTCACCTGAGGAGGACTGTCCCAAGGGCAGTAAGCAGGGCATTGACCAAGGCTGCAGCCATCCCCAGGTCTCCACCCCACGAGGCTGGGGCTCTGCAGCTGTTCTTCTCTCCCAAGCATCACAAGCCTCCTGCATCCTCACACACCAGATATTTGGCTCCATGGGACTGACAGGTGTCCCAATAGGAGCATTTATGGAGGAGTTCGGTCTTCTTGTCTCGTTGTCTCCCAAGGTTTCTGGATGGCAGTTTTCCATTCTTACAAAGGTAAATTGCTCAGCAGTTTGGGTAAAATGAGGCAGATCGGACCTTGCCCAGTCTGCAGCTGTAATATCTTCTTGTAGAGTTTCTCAGTAGCAGTTGTTTGATCTTACAAGGCCAATTGTTCAGCAGTTTGTGTCCAATGAGGTACAGCCACCCGAGGCAGGTCTGCAGCTGTAGTATCTTACTGTAGAGTTTCTTGGTAACAGGTTTTTACAAAGGGAAATCGCTCAACAGTTTGGGTACAATGAGGCAGAGCCGACCTCTGCCAGTCTGCAGCGGCAAGATCTTATTACTGAGGTTCTCAGCGTCGCTTTTTCAGTCTTAGGAAGGTCAGTACAACAGAGCTTGCTTTCCAAATAGGGTACAGTGAGGCAGAGCCTGCCCCAGCAACTGGGCTCTCCCTTTTTATAGCCACCTAGTTGGGGGGCGGAGCTCTGCCCTCACTGGCTGCACCAGGGCTTGCACAGACCCAGCAGGCAGCTAGGAGGCAGAGAGTAAACTTCCTTTCAAAATCGGTTTAAATAAACCGGTTTAAATAAACGGTTTAAATAAACCCTTCTCAAAACGATTTATTTCCATTTTCTTATATCGCTTAATCCTTTTTTATTTAGCCTTCTTCAACATTTCTTTTCCACTTCTTTCAGTACATTTCACTATATTAGACTGTGTTACATTAAGTGTCATTACCTTAAGTACAATTAAATCAAATCTATTTATTGAATTATTAGATTCAATTAAATTGTATTAACTTATGCTCCATCACTTTCATATTTCGTTTTATCATTTCATGTCCTATCAGTCCATTTTCCTACATCTCACTTCAAATTGCAAGCTGGCAGGAGGAGGCAGAGAGTAAACTTTCTTTCAAAATAGGATCAAATAAACCATTCTGAAAATGATTTATTTCCATTTTCTTATAAAACTCAAATCTTTTTTTAGCCTTCTTCAACATTTCTTTTCCACTTCATTCATTACATTGTTACATTCATTACATAGTTACATTACCTTAAGTACAATTAAATCAAAACTATTTTTTGAATTATTAGATTCAATTAAATTGCATTAAATTATGTTCCTTCACATTCAATTTTGTTTTATCATTTCAAGCCTATCAGTCCATTTTCCTATATCTCACTTCAAATTCCATGCATACTGGGCGGAGGCAGATAGTAGAGTTTCTTTCAAAATCGGTTTAAATATACCTTCTGAAAACGACCTATTTCCATTTTCTTATATCGCTTAATCCTTTTTTTAGCCTTCTTCAACATTTCTTTTACACTTCATTACGTTTCATTGTATTATGTTGTGTTGCATTAAGATACCATACCTTTAGTACAATTAAATCAAATTTATTTATTGAATTAATAGATTTAATTAAATTGCCTTAAATTATGTTCCATCACTTTCATATTTGTTTAATCATTTCATGCCCTATCAGTCCATTTTCCTATATCACACTTCAAATTCCAAGCATACTGGGAGGAGGCAGATAGTAGAATTTCTTTCAAAATCGGTTTAAATAAACCTTTCTCAAAACAATTTATTTCCATTTTCTTATATCGCTTAATCCTTTTTTTAGCCTTCTTCAACATTTCTTTAACACTTCTTTCATTACATTTCATTATATTAGGTTGTGTTAGATTAAGTTACATTACCTTAAGTACAATTAAATCAAATCTATACATTGAATTATTAGATTTAATTAAATTGCATTAAATTATGTTCCATCACTTTCATATTTCATTTTATCATTTCATGTCCTATCAGTCCATTTTCCTGTACCTCACCTCAAATTCAAAGCAGGAAGGGAGGAGGCAGATAGTAGAATTTCTTTCGAAATCGGTTTAAATAAACCATTCTGAAAACGACTTATTTCTATTTTCTTATATCACTTAATCCTTTCTATAGCCTTTTTCAACATTTCTTTTACACTTCTTTCATTACATTTCAGTATATTAGGTTGTGTTGCTTTAAGATACCATACCTTTAGTACAATTAAGTCAAATGTATTTATTGAATTAGTTGATTCAATTAAATTGCAAAAAATTATGTTCCATCACTTTCATATTTAGTTTTATCATTTCAAGGCCTATCAGTCTATTTCTCTATATCACAGATGGTATTATCTGCTCCTTTCATTTTTCTTTCATTTTACTAGTTACATACACTACATACTTGTTGATTACAGGATGTTGAGGATCATTTCGACTGGTTTCAGGATTTTAATTCTGTGTCTTTATTCCTCCTCATTTCTCCCCCTTCTTTATTTCATTGTAGAGTTTCTCAGTAGCAGGTTTTTATTCTTCCAAAGGTAAATTGTTCAGCAGTTTGGGTAGAATGAGTTAGGAGCTGAGACCTTTGCTTCAGCTTCTGCCTCCAGGCTCCTGCCCTGTTAGTGGACCTGCCCTGCCTCTCTTCAAGTGAGGACAGTAGTGGGGAACTGAGAGTCAAATCACCCCTTTGCTCCCAGAGTAGCCTTTGCCCATGGCTTTTCATCACAAAAGGAGCCCTAAATAGCAATCTTGCCTTGGCCAACTGTCTCTTCACACAATGGAAAGGTAACTAAACGTATATGCATTTCAATTCAATATATATATATGTATACCAAAAGAGCTGACCTGGAGGCCCTACTTTCCTGACCCTGGCTGATTTGGAGGGTTGGCCTGGACTTGCAGCCACCCTCCTCCTGCCTCAGCAGGTAGAATGCTGGGGGCACAGGTCAGCATCAACCATCACAGCCCACCAGGTTCTCTTTGGGAAATACTGTTTTTAGGCATAAAATAAAGGACACCTTGGCCAGGCAAGGAATGCAGTGGACAGTGCGTTTTTATTTTGAAATTGAAGGCATTGAGTAAGCAAGCATGATTGGCAGGGAGCAGGGGCCCCAGGGATCCTGCTGCCCTCTAAGGGTCCCTGGTACAAAAGACTGCAGGGCAGCAACCAGGTGGGAAGATGACAGGGCAATGAATCCATCCCAGGAGGGCATTGAAAACAGGGCATCCTTTCCACCACCTGGGGGCAGTCTGCTGACCCCTCTGGCCTGTCTGCCCTGGGTCAGAGGTCTGGGCTTCCTGTTGTGGGGCGCCCTGCTTGGGATCCCAGGTGCAGGGGGGCTCCTGCAGCACAGGCTCCCTAGGTGCTCCCGGGGGTTCCTCCTCTCCATCCACATCCTCTGGCTTCTGGCTCCCAGGACAGAAGGCAGGAGCCCAGCTGTCAGGCTCACACTGCACTCTGATGGAATCCTTTGGCCAGGGTGAGCCCACTGAGCCCTCAGCCTCCCTGGGAAGCGCTCCCTCCTGGGAGATGCAGTGTTCACCTGAGGAGGACTGTCCCAAGGGCAGTAAGCAGGGCATTGACCAAGGCTGCAGCCATCCCCAGGTCTCCACCCCACGAGGCTGGGGCTCTGCAGCTGTTCTTCTCTCCCAAGCATCACAAGCCTCCTGCATCCTCACACACCAGATATTTGGCTCCATGGGACTGACAGGTGTCCCAATAGGAGCATTTATGGAGGAGTTCGGTCTTCTTGTCTCGTTGTCTCCCAAGGTTTCTGGATGGCAGTTTTCCATTCTTACAAAGGTAAATTGCTCAGCAGTTTGGGTAAAATGAGGCAGATCGGACCTTGCCCAGTCTGCAGCTGTAATATCTTCTTGTAGAGTTTCTCAGTAGCAGTTGTTTGATCTTACAAGGCCAATTGTTCAGCAGTTTGTGTCCAATGAGGTACAGCCACCCGAGGCAGGTCTGCAGCTGTAGTATCTTACTGTAGAGTTTCTTGGTAACAGGTTTTTACTCTTACAAAGGGAAATCGCTCAACAGTTTGGGTACAATGAGGCAGAGCCGACCTCTGCCAGTCTGCAGCGGCAAGATCTTATTACTGAGGTTCTCAGCGTCGCTTTTTCAGTCTTAGGAAGGTCAGTACAACAGAGCTTGCTTTCCAAATAGGGTACAGTGAGGCAGAGCCTGCCCCAGCAACTGGGCTCTCCCTTTTTATAGCCACCTAGTTGGGGGGCGGAGCTCTGCCCTCACTGGCTGCACCAGGGCTTGCACAGACCCAGCAGGCAGCTAGGAGGCAGAGAGTAAACTTCCTTTCAAAATCGGTTTAAATAAACCGGTTTAAATAAACGGTTTAAATAAACCCTTCTCAAAACGATTTATTTCCATTTTCTTATATCGCTTAATCCTTTTTTATTTAGCCTTCTTCAACATTTCTTTTCCACTTCTTTCAGTACATTTCACTATATTAGACTGTGTTACATTAAGTGTCATTACCTTAAGTACAATTAAATCAAATCTATTTATTGAATTATTAGATTCAATTAAATTGTATTAACTTATGCTCCATCACTTTCATATTTCGTTTTATCATTTCATGTCCTATCAGTCCATTTTCCTACATCTCACTTCAAATTGCAAGCTGGCAGGAGGAGGCAGAGAGTAAACTTTCTTTCAAAATAGGATCAAATAAACCATTCTGAAAATGATTTATTTCCATTTTCTTATAAAACTCAAATCTTTTTTTAGCCTTCTTCAACATTTCTTTTCCACTTCATTCATTACATTGTTACATTCATTACATAGTTACATTACCTTAAGTACAATTAAATCAAAACTATTTTTTGAATTATTAGATTCAATTAAATTGCATTAAATTATGTTCCTTCACATTCAATTTTGTTTTATCATTTCAAGCCTATCAGTCCATTTTCCTATATCTCACTTCAAATTCCATGCATACTGGGCGGAGGCAGATAGTAGAGTTTCTTTCAAAATCGGTTTAAATATACCTTCTGAAAACGACCTATTTCCATTTTCTTATATCGCTTAATCCTTTTTTTAGCCTTCTTCAACATTTCTTTTACACTTCATTACGTTTCATTGTATTATGTTGTGTTGCATTAAGATACCATACCTTTAGTACAATTAAATCAAATTTATTTATTGAATTAATAGATTTAATTAAATTGCCTTAAATTATGTTCCATCACTTTCATATTTGTTTAATCATTTCATGCCCTATCAGTCCATTTTCCTATATCACACTTCAAATTCCAAGCATACTGGGAGGAGGCAGATAGTAGAATTTCTTTCAAAATCGGTTTAAATAAACCTTTCTCAAAACAATTTATTTCCATTTTCTTATATCGCTTAATCCTTTTTTTAGCCTTCTTCAACATTTCTTTAACACTTCTTTCATTACATTTCATTATATTAGGTTGTGTTAGATTAAGTTACATTACCTTAAGTACAATTAAATCAAATCTATACATTGAATTATTAGATTTAATTAAATTGCATTAAATTATGTTCCATCACTTTCATATTTCATTTTATCATTTCATGTCCTATCAGTCCATTTTCCTGTACCTCACCTCAAATTCAAAGCAGGAAGGGAGGAGGCAGATAGTAGAATTTCTTTCGAAATCGGTTTAAATAAACCATTCTGAAAACGACTTATTTCTATTTTCTTATATCACTTAATCCTTTCTATAGCCTTTTTCAACATTTCTTTTACACTTCTTTCATTACATTTCAGTATATTAGGTTGTGTTGCTTTAAGATACCATACCTTTAGTACAATTAAGTCAAATGTATTTATTGAATTAGTTGATTCAATTAAATTGCAAAAAATTATGTTCCATCACTTTCATATTTAGTTTTATCATTTCAAGGCCTATCAGTCTATTTCTCTATATCACAGATGGTATTATCTGCTCCTTTCATTTTTCTTTCATTTTACTAGTTACATACACTACATACTTGTTGATTACAGGATGTTGAGGATCATTTCGACTGGTTTCAGGATTTTAATTCTGTGTCTTTATTCCTCCTCATTTCTCCCCCTTCTTTATTTCATTGTAGAGTTTCTCAGTAGCAGGTTTTTATTCTTCCAAAGGTAAATTGTTCAGCAGTTTGGGTAGAATGAGTTAGGAGCTGAGACCTTTGCTTCAGCTTCTGCCTCCAGGCTCCTGCCCTGTTAGTGGACCTGCCCTGCCTCTCTTCAAGTGAGGACAGTAGTGGGGAACTGAGAGTCAAATCACCCCTTTGCTCCCAGAGTAGCCTTTGCCCATGGCTTTTCATCACAAAAGGAGCCCTAAATAGCAATCTTGCCTTGGCCAACTGTCTCTTCACACAATGGAAAGGTAACTAAACGTATATGCATTTCAATTCAATATATATATGTATACCAAAAGAGCTGACCTGGAGGCCCTACTTTCCTGACCCTGGCTGATTTGGAGGGTTGGCCTGGACTTGCAGCCACCCTCCTCCTGCCTCAGCAGGTAGAATGCTGGGGGCACAGGTCAGCATCAACCATCACAGCCCACCAGGTTCTCTTTGGGAAATACTGTTTTTAGGCATAAAATAAAGGACACCTTGGCCAGGCAAGGAATGCAGTGGACAGTGCGTTTTTATTTTGAAATTGAAGGCATTGAGTAAGCAAGCATGATTGGCAGGGAGCAGGGGCCCCAGGGATCCTGCTGCCCTCTAAGGGTCCCTGGTACAAAAGACTGCAGGGCAGCAACCAGGTGGGAAGATGACAGGGCAATGAATCCATCCCAGGAGGGCATTGAAAACAGGGCATCCTTTCCACCACCTGGGGGCAGTCTGCTGACCCCTCTGGCCTGTCTGCCCTGGGTCAGAGGTCTGGGCTTCCTGTTGTGGGGCGCCCTGCTTGGGATCCCAGGTGCAGGGGGGCTCCTGCAGCACAGGCTCCCTAGGTGCTCCCGGGGGTTCCTCCTCTCCATCCACATCCTCTGGCTTCTGGCTCCCAGGACAGAAGGCAGGAGCCCAGCTGTCAGGCTCACACTGCACTCTGATGGAATCCCTTGGCCAGGGTGAGCCCACTGAGCCCTCAGCCTCCCTGGGAAGCGCTCCCTCCTGGGAGATGCAGTGTTCACCTGAGGAGGACTGTCCCAAGGGCAGTAAGCAGGGCATTGACCAAGGCTGCAGCCATCCCCAGGTCTCCACCCCACGAGGCTGGGGCTCTGCAGCTGTTCTTCTCTCCCAAGCATCACAAGCCTCCTGCATCCTCACACACCAGATATTTGGCTCCATGGGACTGACAGGTGTCCCAATAGGAGCATTTATGGAGGAGTTCGGTCTTCTTGTCTCGTTGTCTCCCAAGGTTTCTGGATGGCAGTTTTCCATTCTTACAAAGGTAAATTGCTCAGCAGTTTGGGTAAAATGAGGCAGATCGGACCTTGCCCAGTCTGCAGCTGTAATATCTTCTTGTAGAGTTTCTCAGTAGCAGTTGTTTGATCTTACAAGGCCAATTGTTCAGCAGTTTGTGTCCAATGAGGTACAGCCACCCGAGGCAGGTCTGCAGCTGTAGTATCTTACTGTAGAGTTTCTTGGTAACAGGTTTTTACAAAGGGAAATCGCTCAACAGTTTGGGTACAATGAGGCAGAGCCGACCTCTGCCAGTCTGCAGCGGCAAGATCTTATTACTGAGGTTCTCAGCGTCGCTTTTTCAGTCTTAGGAAGGTCAGTACAACAGAGCTTGCTTTCCAAATAGGGTACAGTGAGGCAGAGCCTGCCCCAGCAACTGGGCTCTCCCTTTTTATAGCCACCTAGTTGGGGGGCGGAGCTCTGCCCTCACTGGCTGCACCAGGGCTTGCACAGACCCAGCAGGCAGCTAGGAGGCAGAGAGTAAACTTCCTTTCAAAATCGGTTTAAATAAACCGGTTTAAATAAACGGTTTAAATAAACCCTTCTCAAAACGATTTATTTCCATTTTCTTATATCGCTTAATCCTTTTTTATTTAGCCTTCTTCAACATTTCTTTTCCACTTCTTTCAGTACATTTCACTATATTAGACTGTGTTACATTAAGTGTCATTACCTTAAGTACAATTAAATCAAATCTATTTATTGAATTATTAGATTCAATTAAATTGTATTAACTTATGCTCCATCACTTTCATATTTCGTTTTATCATTTCATGTCCTATCAGTCCATTTTCCTACATCTCACTTCAAATTGCAAGCTGGCAGGAGGAGGCAGAGAGTAAACTTTCTTTCAAAATAGGATCAAATAAACCATTCTGAAAATGATTTATTTCCATTTTCTTATAAAACTCAAATCTTTTTTTAGCCTTCTTCAACATTTCTTTTCCACTTCATTCATTACATTGTTACATTCATTACATAGTTACATTACCTTAAGTACAATTAAATCAAAACTATTTTTTGAATTATTAGATTCAATTAAATTGCATTAAATTATGTTCCTTCACATTCAATTTTGTTTTATCATTTCAAGCCTATCAGTCCATTTTCCTATATCTCACTTCAAATTCCATGCATACTGGGCGGAGGCAGATAGTAGAGTTTCTTTCAAAATCGGTTTAAATATACCTTCTGAAAACGACCTATTTCCATTTTCTTATATCGCTTAATCCTTTTTTTAGCCTTCTTCAACATTTCTTTTACACTTCATTACGTTTCATTGTATTATGTTGTGTTGCATTAAGATACCATACCTTTAGTACAATTAAGTCAAATTTATTTATTGAATTAATAGATTTAATTAAATTGCCTTAAATTATGTTCCATCACTTTCATATTTGTTTAATCATTTCATGCCCTATCAGTCCATTTTCCTATATCACACTTCAAATTCCAAGCATACTGGGAGGAGGCAGATAGTAGAATTTCTTTCAAAATCGGTTTAAATAAACCTTTCTCAAAACAATTTATTTCCATTTTCTTATATCGCTTAATCCTTTTTTTAGCCTTCTTCAACATTTCTTTAACACTTCTTTCATTACATTTCATTATATTAGGTTGTGTTAGATTAAGTTACATTACCTTAAGTACAATTAAATCAAATCTATACATTGAATTATTAGATTTAATTAAATTGCATTAAATTATGTTCCATCACTTTCATATTTCATTTTATCATTTCATGTCCTATCAGTCCATTTTCCTGTACCTCACCTCAAATTCAAAGCAGGAAGGGAGGAGGCAGATAGTAGAATTTCTTTCGAAATCGGTTTAAATAAACCATTCTGAAAACGACTTATTTCTATTTTCTTATATCACTTAATCCTTTCTATAGCCTTTTTCAACATTTCTTTTACACTTCTTTCATTACATTTCAGTATATTAGGTTGTGTTGCTTTAAGATACCATACCTTTAGTACAATTAAGTCAAATGTATTTATTGAATTAGTTGATTCAATTAAATTGCAAAAAATTATGTTCCATCACTTTCATATTTAGTTTTATCATTTCAAGGCCTATCAGTCTATTTCTCTATATCACAGATGGTATTATCTGCTCCTTTCATTTTTCTTTCATTTTACTAGTTACATACACTACATACTTGTTGATTACAGGATGTTGAGGATCATTTCGACTGGTTTCAGGATTTTAATTCTGTGTCTTTATTCCTCCTCATTTCTCCCCCTTCTTTATTTCATTGTAGAGTTTCTCAGTAGCAGGTTTTTATTCTTCCAAAGGTAAATTGTTCAGCAGTTTGGGTAGAATGAGTTAGGAGCTGAGACCTTTGCTTCAGCTTCTGCCTCCAGGCTCCTGCCCTGTTAGTGGACCTGCCCTGCCTCTCTTCAAGTGAGGACAGTAGTGGGGAACTGAGAGTCAAATCACCCCTTTGCTCCCAGAGTAGCCTTTGCCCATGGCTTTTCATCACAAAAGGAGCCCTAAATAGCAATCTTGCCTTGGCCAACTGTCTCTTCACACAATGGAAAGGTAACTAAACGTATATGCATTTCAATTCAATATATATATGTATACCAAAAGAGCTGACCTGGAGGCCCTACTTTCCTGACCCTGGCTGATTTGGAGGGTTGGCCTGGACTTGCAGCCACCCTCCTCCTGCCTCAGCAGGTAGAATGCTGGGGGCACAGGTCAGCATCAACCATCACAGCCCACCAGGTTCTCTTTGGGAAATACTGTTTTTAGGCATAAAATAAAGGACACCTTGGCCAGGCAAGGAATGCAGTGGACAGTGCGTTTTTATTTTGAAATTGAAGGCATTGAGTAAGCAAGCATGATTGGCAGGGAGCAGGGGCCCCAGGGATCCTGCTGCCCTCTAAGGGTCCCTGGTACAAAAGACTGCAGGGCAGCAACCAGGTGGGAAGATGACAGGGCAATGAATCCATCCCAGGAGGGCATTGAAAACAGGGCATCCTTTCCACCACCTGGGGGCAGTCTGCTGACCCCTCTGGCCTGTCTGCCCTGGGTCAGAGGTCTGGGCTTCCTGTTGTGGGGCGCCCTGCTTGGGATCCCAGGTGCAGGGGGGCTCCTGCAGCACAGGCTCCCTAGGTGCTCCCGGGGGTTCCTCCTCTCCATCCACATCCTCTGGCTTCTGGCTCCCAGGACAGAAGGCAGGAGCCCAGCTGTCAGGCTCACACTGCACTCTGATGGAATCCCTTGGCCAGGGTGAGCCCACTGAGCCCTCAGCCTCCCTGGGAAGCGCTCCCTCCTGGGAGATGCAGTGTTCACCTGAGGAGGACTGTCCCAAGGGCAGTAAGCAGGGCATTGACCAAGGCTGCAGCCATCCCCAGGTCTCCACCCCACGAGGCTGGGGCTCTGCAGCTGTTCTTCTCTCCCAAGCATCACAAGCCTCCTGCATCCTCACACACCAGATATTTGGCTCCATGGGACTGACAGGTGTCCCAATAGGAGCATTTATGGAGGAGTTCGGTCTTCTTGTCTCGTTGTCTCCCAAGGTTTCTGGATGGCAGTTTTCCATTCTTACAAAGGTAAATTGCTCAGCAGTTTGGGTAAAATGAGGCAGATCGGACCTTGCCCAGTCTGCAGCTGTAATATCTTCTTGTAGAGTTTCTCAGTAGCAGTTGTTTGATCTTACAAGGCCAATTGTTCAGCAGTTTGTGTCCAATGAGGTACAGCCACCCGAGGCAGGTCTGCAGCTGTGGTATCTTACTGTAGAGTTTCTTGGTAACAGGTTTTTACTCTTACAAAGGGAAATCGCTCAACAGTTTGGGTACAATGAGGCAGAGCCGACCTCTGCCAGTCTGCAGCGGCAAGATCTTATTACTGAGGTTCTCAGCGTCGCTTTTTCAGTCTTAGGAAGGTCAGTACAACAGAGCTTGCTTTCCAAATAGGGTACAGTGAGGCAGAGCCTGCCCCAGCAACTGGGCTCTCCCTTTTTATAGCCACCTAGTTGGGGGGCGGAGCTCTGCCCTCACTGGCTGCACCAGGGCTTGCACAGACCCAGCAGGCAGCTAGGAGGCAGAGAGTAAACTTCCTTTCAAAATCGGTTTAAATAAACCGGTTTAAATAAACGGTTTAAATAAACCCTTCTCAAAACGATTTATTTCCATTTTCTTATATCGCTTAATCCTTTTTTATTTAGCCTTCTTCAACATTTCTTTTCCACTTCTTTCAGTACATTTCACTATATTAGACTGTGTTACATTAAGTGTCATTACCTTAAGTACAATTAAATCAAATCTATTTATTGAATTATTAGATTCAATTAAATTGTATTAACTTATGCTCCATCACTTTCATATTTCGTTTTATCATTTCATGTCCTATCAGTCCATTTTCCTACATCTCACTTCAAATTGCAAGCTGGCAGGAGGAGGCAGAGAGTAAACTTTCTTTCAAAATAGGATCAAATAAACCATTCTGAAAATGATTTATTTCCATTTTCTTATAAAACTCAAATCTTTTTTTAGCCTTCTTCAACATTTCTTTTCCACTTCATTCATTACATTGTTACATTCATTACATAGTTACATTACCTTAAGTACAATTAAATCAAAACTATTTTTTGAATTATTAGATTCAATTAAATTGCATTAAATTATGTTCCTTCACATTCAATTTTGTTTTATCATTTCAAGCCTATCAGTCCATTTTCCTATATCTCACTTCAAATTCCATGCATACTGGGCGGAGGCAGATAGTAGAGTTTCTTTCAAAATCGGTTTAAATATACCTTCTGAAAACGACCTATTTCCATTTTCTTATATCGCTTAATCCTTTTTTTAGCCTTCTTCAACATTTCTTTTACACTTCATTACGTTTCATTGTATTATGTTGTGTTGCATTAAGATACCATACCTTTAGTACAATTAAATCAAATTTATTTATTGAATTAATAGATTTAATTAAATTGCCTTAAATTATGTTCCATCACTTTCATATTTGTTTAATCATTTCATGCCCTATCAGTCCATTTTCCTATATCACACTTCAAATTCCAAGCATACTGGGAGGAGGCAGATAGTAGAATTTCTTTCAAAATCGGTTTAAATAAACCTTTCTCAAAACAATTTATTTCCATTTTCTTATATCGCTTAATCCTTTTTTTAGCCTTCTTCAACATTTCTTTAACACTTCTTTCATTACATTTCATTATATTAGGTTGTGTTAGATTAAGTTACATTACCTTAAGTACAATTAAATCAAATCTATACATTGAATTATTAGATTTAATTAAATTGCATTAAATTATGTTCCATCACTTTCATATTTCATTTTATCATTTCATGTCCTATCAGTCCATTTTCCTGTACCTCACCTCAAATTCAAAGCAGGAAGGGAGGAGGCAGATAGTAGAATTTCTTTCGAAATCGGTTTAAATAAACCATTCTGAAAACGACTTATTTCTATTTTCTTATATCACTTAATCCTTTCTATAGCCTTTTTCAACATTTCTTTTACACTTCTTTCATTACATTTCAGTATATTAGGTTGTGTTGCTTTAAGATACCATACCTTTAGTACAATTAAGTCAAATGTATTTATTGAATTAGTTGATTCAATTAAATTGCAAAAAATTATGTTCCATCACTTTCATATTTAGTTTTATCATTTCAAGGCCTATCAGTCTATTTCTCTATATCACAGATGGTATTATCTGCTCCTTTCATTTTTCTTTCATTTTACTAGTTACATACACTACATACTTGTTGATTACAGGATGTTGAGGATCATTTCGACTGGTTTCAGGATTTTAATTCTGTGTCTTTATTCCTCCTCATTTCTCCCCCTTCTTTATTTCATTGTAGAGTTTCTCAGTAGCAGGTTTTTATTCTTCCAAAGGTAAATTGTTCAGCAGTTTGGGTAGAATGAGTTAGGAGCTGAGACCTTTGCTTCAGCTTCTGCCTCCAGGCTCCTGCCCTGTTAGTGGACCTGCCCTGCCTCTCTTCAAGTGAGGACAGTAGTGGGGAACTGAGAGTCAAATCACCCCTTTGCTCCCAGAGTAGCCTTTGCCCATGGCTTTTCATCACAAAAGGAGCCCTAAATAGCAATCTTGCCTTGGCCAACTGTCTCTTCACACAATGGAAAGGTAACTAAACGTATATGCATTTCAATTCAATATATATATGTATACCAAAAGAGCTGACCTGGAGGCCCTACTTTCCTGACCCTGGCTGATTTGGAGGGTTGGCCTGGACTTGCAGCCACCCTCCTCCTGCCTCAGCAGGTAGAATGCTGGGGGCACAGGTCAGCATCAACCATCACAGCCCACCAGGTTCTCTTTGGGAAATACTGTTTTTAGGCATAAAATAAAGGACACCTTGGCCAGGCAAGGAATGCAGTGGACAGTGCGTTTTTATTTTGAAATTGAAGGCATTGAGTAAGCAAGCATGATTGGCAGGGAGCAGGGGCCCCAGGGATCCTGCTGCCCTCTAAGGGTCCCTGGTACAAAAGACTGCAGGGCAGCAACCAGGTGGGAAGATGACAGGGCAATGAATCCATCCCAGGAGGGCATTGAAAACAGGGCATCCTTTCCACCACCTGGGGGCAGTCTGCTGACCCCTCTGGCCTGTCTGCCCTGGGTCAGAGGTCTGGGCTTCCTGTTGTGGGGCGCCCTGCTTGGGATCCCAGGTGCAGGGGGGCTCCTGCAGCACAGGCTCCCTAGGTGCTCCCGGGGGTTCCTCCTCTCCATCCACATCCTCTGGCTTCTGGCTCCCAGGACAGAAGGCAGGAGCCCAGCTGTCAGGCTCACACTGCACTCTGATGGAATCCCTTGGCCAGGGTGAGCCCACTGAGCCCTCAGCCTCCCTGGGAAGCGCTCCCTCCTGGGAGATGCAGTGTTCACCTGAGGAGGACTGTCCCAAGGGCAGTAAGCAGGGCATTGACCAAGGCTGCAGCCATCCCCAGGTCTCCACCCCACGAGGCTGGGGCTCTGCAGCTGTTCTTCTCTCCCAAGCATCACAAGCCTCCTGCATCCTCACACACCAGATATTTGGCTCCATGGGACTGACAGGTGTCCCAATAGGAGCATTTATGGAGGAGTTCGGTCTTCTTGTCTCGTTGTCTCTCAAGGTTTCTGGATGACAGTTTTCCATTCTTACAAAGGTAAATTGCTCAGCAGTTTGGGTAAAATGAGGCAGATCGGACCTTGCCCAGTCTGCAGCTGTAATATCTTCTTGTAGAGTTTCTCAGTAGCAGTTGTTTGATCTTACAAGGCCAATTGTTCAGCAGTTTGTGTCCAATGAGGTACAGCCACCCGAGGCAGGTCTGCAGCTGTGGTATCTTACTGTAGAGTTTCTTGGTAACAGGTTTTTACTCTTACAAAGGGAAATCGCTCAACAGTTTGGGTACAATGAGGCAGAGCCGACCTCTGCCAGTCTGCAGCGGCAAGATCTTATTACTGAGGTTCTCAGCGTAGCTTTTTCAGTCTTAGGAAGGTCAGTACAACAGAGCTTGCTTTCCAAATAGGGTACAGTGAGGCAGAGCCTGCCCCAGCAACTGGGCTCTCCCTTTTTATAGCCACCTAGTTGGGGGGCGGAGCTCTGCCCTCACTGGCTGCACCAGGGCTTGCACAGACCCAGCAGGCAGCTAGGAGGCAGAGAGTAAACTTCCTTTCAAAATCGGTTTAAATAAACCGGTTTAAATAATCCGGTTTAAATAAACCCTTCTCAAAACGATTCATTTCCATTTTCTTATATTGCTTAATCCTTTTTTTTAGCCTTCTTCAACATTTCTTTAATTTCTTTTAATTTCTTTCATTACATTTCATTATATTAGGTTGTGTTACATTAAGTGTCATTACCTCAAGTACAATTAAATCAAATCTATTTATTGAATTAGTAGATTCAATTAAATTGTATTAACTTATGCTCCATCACTTTCATATTTCGTTTTATCATTTCATGTCCTATCAGTCCATTTCCTTATATCTCACTTCAAATTTCAAGCAGGCAGGGAGGAGGCAGATAGTAGAATTTCTTTCAAAATCAGTCAAGTAAACCATTCAAAATGATTTATTTCCATTTCCTTATATAAGTCAATCCTTTTTTTTAGCCTTCTTCAACATTTATTTTCCACTTCTTTCCTTACAGTTCATTATATCAGATTGTGTTACATTAAGTTACATTACCTTAAGTACCATTAAATCAAATCTATTTATTGAATTATTAGATTCAATTAAATTGCAAAAAATTATTTTCCTTCACTTTCAAATTTCGTTTTTTCGTTTCATGTCTTATCAGTCCATTTTCCTGTATCTCACTTCAAAATCTAAGCAGGCAGCTAGAATGCAGATAGTAAATTTTCTTTCAAAATCTGTTTAAATTAACCGTTTTTAAAGGATTTATTTTCAATTTTTATATAACTCAATCATTTCATTAGCCTTCTTTTACATTTCTTGTACACTTCTTTCATTACTTTTCATTATATTAGATGGTGTTGTATTAAGTTACTTTACATTAAGTACAGTTAAATCAAATCTATTCATTTAATTATTAGATTAAATTAAATTGCAATAAATTATTTTCCATCCCTTTCATATTTTCTTTTATCATTTCATGTCCTTTCAGTCTATTTTCCTATACCTCACTTTGCCTTATGTCCTCCGTCATTTCTTTCTTTCATTTTACTTAGTTACTTTACATAGTTTTTGATTACAGTATGTTGTAGTTCATTTCTTCTGGTTTTACAATTTTAATTCCATGGCTTTATTGCTCCTCATTTCACCCTCCTCTTCATCATTGTCTCATTACTTTAATTGATATTCTGTACTTCTTTTACTACATGATATTTATTTGTCTCCATTAAATTTTATTTATTTCTATTTAATTCTATTTACTCATTTTATTATATTTTTATTCACAATACTTTCAAGTAATTGATAATTAATTTTTATCTTTTTGTTTATTTTTATTTTTCTGTTTTATTTTCATGTTTTGTTTCAATTCAAAATTTCATCAAGTGTTTTTAACTTTAATTTGTTCTTTTTTCTTTTTTTTTTTTTTTTTTTTTTTTTAGCTTTTCCGTCACAGGAAAGTTAATATTTTTTTTGTTTTTTCTAGGCAGGGTTTCTCTGTGTAGCCCTGGCTGTCCTGCAACTCACGATGTAGACCAGGCTTGCTTCGAATTCAGAAATCCTTCCATTCCATTACAAAATTACTCTTTTATTGTTTGATTCAATGTTGTACATCACTGGATCATTTCATTTGATATTTTCATTATATCATTTCATTATTTTTTCACTGCATTTTAAAATAAATTTCAGTAACTTCAACCAATTAATGCCCCAGGTAATGAAAATAGGTAATTATATAAAATATGTAATGTATACGGTAATAAATAAATACAAATATATAAAAATTCAGGTATATAAAATAAATTACCTAACATTCATTGCAGCACTTACATTTCATTATTTCAGGCCTTTATTGTATTTTGTGCCTTCCATGTTACTTTGTTATAACATGTCATTTTGTTTTGTGTCATTTCCTTGTGGAATTTCCCTGAATTTGTGTTCTTATGTCCTTATGTCACATCATTAGCTTTCATCATCTTTTTATTTCATGCGGTCTCAGCTCATTTTAGTGTATTTTCTCATTTCATGTGATCACTTCAATTCATTATTTCTTTCACCTCAATTTTATTTCATCAATTTAGCTTACCTGTCATTCATGGTCTACACCTGACCATGCCTTTAATTTCAACTCATTTTATTACTTTAAATGCAAGTCATCTCACTTCATGAATTCCTTTCATATACAATCGTAATCTTACTATTTCAATTCATCTCATTACATTTCACTGAATGGCACAGCATTAAATGTATTTTTGTCTTTCCATCATATTTCATGTAATTTTCATATTTCATTGCATTTCAGTCCACTGTCTTTCATTACACTCACTAGAGTTCATCACTGTTTCATTTCCTTTCATTATTTCACAGAATGGTTTTATTTTAAATTCTATTGTATTTAAGCGTCTGACTTGATCTTCATACTGTTTACCCCCGTTTCCATCATTTCGTTGTATTCTTTTATAATTTCATTGTTTTATATTAGAGTTTGTTTTACCATTTCAGTTTTTATCCCGTTTTAATTTTTAATGATCTGAGACGATTTATTTCCAAATTTCATATTGTTTCAATGTCCCGTGTCACTTCTTTCTGTCACTCATTAAATCCCATCATCACCATCTCAGTATAATTTCATTTTGAAAACATCACTTAACTGCATGTATTTGATTACAAGATGTTTCATCATTTTCTTCTATTTCAAACTTACCTGATTGGATACAGTGAGGCAGAGCCCGCCTTACCAACTGGGCTGTCCCTTTTTGTAGCCATGTGGGGCGGGGGAGGGGGCGGAGCTCTGCCCTCATTGGCTGCCACAGGGCTAGCACAGTCCAAGCCGGCTGTGGAGAAGGCAGGTAGTAAACGTTCTTTTAAAAACGGTTTAAATTACATCGTTCTGAAAAACGGAAACCAGACTCTGCTACCGGATAGAAAAGGGGTGAACCACACATGCGGCAGAAAAATTAACCGAAGGCCAAACATTCTAAAAGGATCCAGAAAGGCGACCCAGGTCCGCACTGAGAGTGGGGTCTGCCTCCTAGCAGAGCCGGGGGTTAAAACTTCTACAAACTCACTTCAGGATAAGCCTGGCTGCTCCCCAGGTCACTCCCCAGCAGGGCAGTTGCTCCACTGTCTAGTAAGACACTGAGCTTTATAATGGACGCTGCTGACAACGGTGCAGTTTAAACAGCATCAACTTCTGTAAAGACCCAGTTTCACACTGGGGAGCCTGACCATCACCAGAAACCGGACTTCACTCTCCTGATCAATCATCCAGCAGCAGGTCGGTAAGTTTTAACTTCCATAAACTTTTGGGGACACTCGTAACATTTTCATTGTGTCCTTACGTGTTGTAACAATTCTTGGCCTTAGGACCTACTTTTGAAGAAACATTATCGATTTTCCTCTACAAATACTGTTTATCCTGCGGTACCAAAATACATTCTGTGACTATAACGTTGGCCATCTCCTTTTTTGACGATTTTTCATTATCTCATTTCAACATCAGTTCTTTATTTCGGTTCATTAAGTTTCATTATTTCATTACGTTACATTTAACTTCCTTCATTAAATTTCACTAATTTCTTTCAATCATTTTATCTAATAGAATTATTTTTTATATCAGATACATTTCAGTCCACTTTCTTTCATTAAAAGGCTTTCAGGCCAGAATATTATTTCCTTTCATGTATAAATTTGTTTAATTTTACGTGAATTTAATTTAGTATCTCATTAGGTTGTCATTTCGTGTAGCCCTCTTCATCATTTCATTTCTTCCTTTTCTTTCATTACACTTGCTTCCATTGCATTAAATTATATTTCCTTTCATCCTTCCAAGGCTTTATCACGGAGTTTTCCCTCCTATTTTGTTGATACCATCTCACTTTATGTCGTTGACTATGACATTTTATTTCACCTGATGTCTCTTACTCCATGCCTGTCATCTCTTCCATTTATTATTTCACGTCCTATCAGTTCATCGTCCTACATCTCACTTCATATTGTCTCCTCATTTCTTTTTTTCTATCATTTCAGTTAGATTACATCGTGTTTGAAGACAGGACATTATATTTCATTTGGACTCGTTTCACTATTTTAAATCCATGTCCTGATTATTTGTCATTTCACCACATTAAAATATATTATTATCATCTCATTATTTTAATTAATATTAATATTTCATGTATTCAACACATAAAATTTAATTGTCATGTTCTTTCAATTCATTACATTTCCATTCAGTTTTACTTTTTAATTTATATATTTATACATTTTCCTTTTACTTTTTTTTTCTTTTTTTACTTTCATTTCATTATATCATCGAATGCTTTTAATATGTATTTTCTTTGAGCAAAATTTGATCTTTTTAAATCTCTTTATCACATGAAATATAACAGCATTCATTAAATTTTATTTCTAGTTTCCAAATCATCTCATTTCATCATTTTATTTCATAATTATAATTTAGTCTATTTCCTTTCTTTACATTTACTCTCTGAGTTTCACTTCAATGCCTATTTTCCTCATACAGTTACTCTTTTTCTATTACAGTTCCCTGCATTATTTGACCACCATTTTTTAGCTTCTTTTCATTATTTCATTTCATCGTTTTAGTTGTTTCTGCAATATTAAAAAGTTCCATTAATGTGCAGTAACTGATTACTTATTATATAAAATAAAATATAAAATATATAATAAATACAATATGTAAACATAAACATAAAACATAAACATGACAATAAATTTTCATTGCTGTCTTTATATTTTCTTTCATTATTTCAGACCTTTATTGCACTGAGTTCCTTCCTTCTTATTTTCTTTTAACACCATTTCATTTTTTTTTCTGTCATTTTATTTTTAAATTTCACCTAATTTGTGCATCTCCTTATGTCCCATCGTATTTCATTTGGATTTGTGTCACTATCTCAATTCCATGTCTGATCGCTCCTTACCTCACCACCTTCTTCTTCATCATCTCATTCCTTTACCTGTATTTCATAACATGAAAATTTTCTCCTTTAATTAAGCTTCATATTTCCACTTAATATAATTCCATTTTTTACTTCATTTTATTACATTTTTGTTCACAGTAGTTTCATTTTTGTAATATTTTATTTCTTTTTATTTTCACTTAACTTATTTTTTATGGTTTTATTTGTACATATTTATTTATATATTTTACTTTTTATTTTTCTTTCATATCATGTGCTTTTAATTTTTATTTTCTTTGAGCAAAATTTGATCTTTTTTTTTACATTTTTTTCATTCCATGAAATTTAGTACCATTCATTAAATTTTATTTGTACTTTTCATCTAATCACTTTATTTCATTGTATTTTAGTCCATTTTCTTTCATTACTGTAACTCTCTGAGCTAAACTTCAGTGTTTCTTTAATTCAAAACCTTTATTAAATTACTATTTTATTTTTCATTTCAATACACTACATCATTTGATCACCATTTTAGTTACATTCTTTCAGTATTTCACTTCATTGTTTTACTCTTTCTCTACATTTTCAAAATGAATTTCATTAATTTTAATTGATTAATATATAAAATAATAAATATAAAATATAAAATAAATGTAATATAAACATAAAAAGAAATAATAAATAAAAATAAATTACTTAATTTTCATTGCAGCACTTCCATTCATTATTTCAGTCCTTTGTTGCATTGAGCACCTTCTATGTTATCTTGTTATAACACCATATCACTGTTTCATGTCATTTTGTTATTGAGTTTCACTGAATTTGTGTTATGTTCTTATGTCATGACATGAGCTTTCATCATATCGTTATTTCATGTTCTATCAGTTCATTTTAGCGTATTATATTATTTCATGCGATCACTTCATTTCAATTCATTATTTCTTTCACCTCAATTCTTTTTCATTGGTTTTGCTTACCAGTCGTTCATGATCAACACCTGACCATACCTTTCATTTCAACTCATTTTATTATTTTAAATCCAAGTCATTTCATTTCATGATTTCCTATCATATACGATCATAATCTTATTTCAGTCCTTCTCATTACATTTCACTGAGTTGCACAACATTAAATGTGCATTTTAATTTTTATGGTTATGACTTTCTTTTTACTGGTTTCATATTGTTGTATTATCCTTCTGTTGCCACTCATTAAATCACATCATCATCCTCTCTCACTACTTAATTTCATTATTTTATTTCCATTTCAAAATATGCCATAGTAATTGTTAGTTTTTGTTTTGTCTTGTTTTGTTTTGTATTTTGGAGACAGGGATTCTCTGTAAAGTCCTGGCTGTGCTGCACTGTCGTTTGTAGACCAGGGTGTCTGAAGTCAAAGATCTCCCTGCCTCTGACTCCCCAGTGCTGGGACTAAGGCTTGTGCCACCGTGCCCAGCTCCATGGACGTTTTATCGCCTTAGTCCCTCTCATCCTCTTCTCTGTACTTCAATTCGTTATATTTCATTACTTTGATATGTTACATTAAATTGCATTCAATAATTTAATTGCAGTTCATCTTTCCAAGTCATTTTATTCCTCCATTTTATTTCATTTCCATCTCTTCTCCTTGATGAGGTATGAATCATTTCTGTATAACCAAGTTAGGTTATCATTTCATCTAATATTTTATTATATTTCATTATCTCATCTGATCATCATTTTGTTTAGCTTTTTTCAGTTTCCTTTTCACATTTTATTTTTCATTAAATTTTAAAGCAGTAATTCCCATTTGCTACATAGTTTCATGTATTTATCTCATTCTGTTTCATTTTCGTTGGTTATATCATCGTGTTCTTTGATTTTCTGTCATCTCATTGATAGATTTCACTTTAATGTATCTCCCTTATTATATTAGACCGTCAGCCTCTCACCATATCGTTATTTCCATTTGTATCAGCTCACCTCAGAATATTACTTTATTGTGTACATTCCCAACAAGAAGATTTATGGAGTAGCTAGGACATATGTTGGTGTCTCTCGAGGTTACTCCGTGACAGGTTTTGATTCTTACAAAAGCCTCCTGCATCCTCACACACCAGATATTTGGCTCCATGGAACTGACAGGTGTCCCAATAGGAGCATTTATAGAGGAGTTAGGGCGTTTTATCTCGTTGTCTCTCAAGGTTTCTGAATAGCAGTTGTTCATTTTTACAAAGGTAAATTGCTCCGCACTTTGGGTACAATGGGGAAGAGCCGACCGTGACCACGCTGCTGCTATAATATCCTATTGTAGAGTTTCTCAGTAACAGGTTTTTATTCTTTTATATATATATATATATATATTTACATTCAAAATCATTTCCCCTTTCCCGTTCAGCAGCTTGGATACAATGAGGCAGGGCTGATTGAGGCCAGTTTGCTGCTGTAATATTTTATTGTAGAGTTTCTCAGTGACTTTTTTTGTTGCGTGTGATAATTAAAAAACCACCCACGCTATCGCAGGCTACTCTCTGGCCCCAGCAGTCTCCCCAGCCTCTATGGCAGGTCCACGTGGCTTAGGTCCAACTTCCCGTGGTTAGCTTGCCTGCCGTGGAACTCGCTCACATTTCTATTTATCTAACCCCGAGGCTGGCTACTGCCAAACTTCCAAATTTCCACGGCTACCTCGGCTACCTCGGGGCACACTCTGGCAAACCCACACTCAGCACCCCCCCCCCCCCCCGTTACCTTTCTCTGGAGTTCAACTGACTCTCTGTGAAATGGGAAACATCAGACAATCTTAGTTTAGAATCAACAGATAATAACAATAGCTGGCCATGGAATCTATCAACCGAAATTCCCCAGCACTTCTGTTAGAAGTCTTCTGGTGGCGGGATCCTGATGGACTCTGTCGCCAGAACTATCAGTCGCAGGCCTACATCTTGTCTGCCTTGCTCCCTCCATCCAAAAGGAAACCCCTCCTCCTGCCTTCCCTCTTCCTCTCTATGACAGGGAAGGCCCGCCTCCTTCTTGCCCAGTGATTGGCGTCTTGTCATCCTTATTACTTAATCAATTAGGGGAACACTCTGCTACACCTTTTCAGTCTTAGGAAGTTCAATACAACAGAGCTTGATTCCCAATTTGGGTAGACTGAGGCAGAGCCAACTAGGCTCTCCCTTTCTGTAGCCATCTGGCCAGGGGCGGAGCTTGCAAAGACCAAGGAGGCAGTGGAGGAGGCATATAGTTAACTTTCTCAAGAAACCAGTTTAAGTTAAACCATTCTTAAAACGATTTATTTCCACTTATTATACATTTATTATTTCATCATTTCATCGTGGTTTAATTTCCTCATTTCTTTCGTTACATGTGATTATATTAAATTCCATTGCATTAAATTAAATTTCATAATATTATCATGTGATTTATTTTTATTTCATTTGAGCAATTTTTTATTTTTTTAGCTTTTTTCACCACAAGAAAGACAAGTGCACTCATTACATTTAATTTCCTTTCTATTTTATTTCTTTTCATTATTATACTTTAGTCCATTCCTTTTATTAATGCAAATCTCTAAATTTAACTTCAATGCCTCTTTTCCTCCTATTTCTTTATAAAATTACTATTTTCTTCTTTTATTTCAATGCACACAATCATTGTATCACCATTTTACTTAGCTTCTTTTCATTATTACATTTCATCGTTTTACTTTTTCCTTGCATTTAAAATTTAATTTCATTAATTTTAATGTATTGGTTAATTAAAATATAAAATGATACATATACAAAATATACAATAAATATAATGACAAGCGCATAAACATAAGCATAAAATACATTAATTAAATTTCATTTAAGTATTAATTTTTCTGTCATTATTTCACAGAATGGTTTTATATTATCCTTAAGTGTCTTACTTGGTCTTCATATTGTCTAGCTTGTTTGTATCATTTCACTGTATCATTTTTTATTGCATTACATGGCATCACTGTATATTAGATTTTTGTGTCATCATTTCACTTTGTCACATTGCACTTAGTTTTTATTCTGAGACGATCAATTTTAATTACTTCATTTGATTTCTTTTTGAAAATCTCATTTAATTACATGTCTTTAATTACAATGCAATTCATGTTATTACATTTCAAGTCATTTTATTATTGTACTTCCGTGTCATACTATTTTTCCTCTTTTTTAGTTTCTGGGTTTTGGAGGCAGTTTGCCTCTCTGTATCTCTGGCTGTCCTGGACTGTCCTTTTTAGACCAGATTAGTCTCTACCTTGGAGCCCTGCCTGCCTCTGCTTACCCAGTGAGGTACTAATGGCATGTGCCCCAAGCCCAGCTCCAAAGTCCGTTTCCACTTCAGCCATTCCTGTATCAGCATCTCAGTATTTCACTTCATTGTTACCTTTAATTGAAAATCTTTAAATTTCATTTTATCTTTCCATTCCTCTTCATATTATTTCATTTTACAACATTTTATTCTAATTTCTTTCATTACACTCATTCACTAGTTTTCAGTTCACAGTTTCATATCCTCTAGTTTCATAAACAAATTTTACTTTAAATTTTATCTTATTTAATGATCTTATTTGAACTTCACATTATTTATCTTCCATACATCATCTCATTATATCTTTTTATTATTTCATTACATGTGACTGTATTTTATTATATTTTGCCCCATTTTTTCAGTTCTGTATTGGATTGCATTTTAATTTTTATTGTTACAAGACCACTTATTTTATTTTCTAATTTTATATTTCTTCATCATCACATGTCACCTTTTTTTTAAGTCATTACATCAACATCTTTTCACCACTTCATTTCATTTTGAAAACTCTTTTAGGTGAATGGTTTTGTGTGCTGTCCTGTGAGAGCCTATGAAGGGAGCTCTGAGTGGAGTGAGACCTGAAAGCAGTGACCTATGATGATGTGCGTGTGACTTCGGTCGGGAAGAGTAGGCTTTACTGGATCCTTCCCAGAAAAGTCTCTTCAAAAATGTCATGCTCAAGACCCACAGGAACCTCACTGCTATGGCTACAAACAGGAAGACTGAAACATTTAAGAACGTTGTCAAAGTTCTAGAAGATGTGAAAGGCATGACTGAAGTCATACTGGAGAGAAACCCTATGTTTGAAGTATATGGCAAGTTCTAAATAAATCACACCATGCAGTGGGTCTCATGTGGAAGGTTTACTGGGTGGGGAAAACAGAGGCAGCTTCTGGGAGAGGAAGGAGAGAAAAGAGAGCGGTGAAGGTAGAATGAGGCTTTTATTGGACCTGTGACACATGCGCAAAGGCCCATGGTACCAGAGGCCATGGCACAGGTGAAAAGGGGCAGACAGAGGAGTGGACACTGTCACTTCTTGGGGCTGCTGGAGATGACATCTCTCATGTCTCCTCACTGGGTCCTTTGAGAGCTGTCTATAAAGATGCCTGATTGATGTGAAGTCACTTCTAGCTGTCCATGGATGTGCCTGATTGCCAATACTCTGTAA